>OY755170.1:19528947-19615889 GCA_963576735.1 Bedellia somnulentella
CCCCGACACCGACACTGACCCTCGAGAACTGGAAGCATTCGCTGAAAGATTTAAACAAAGAAGAATTAAACTCGGCGTCACACAAGCTGACGTCGGCAAAGCGCTCGCTAATCTTAAATTACCAGGTGTCGGAGCGTTATCACAAAGTACAATTTGTCGTTTCGAGAGTCTCACTTTAAGTCACAACAACATGATAGCACTGAAACCCATCCTTCAAGCGTGGCTAGAAGAAGCGGAAGCCCAAGCAAAGAACAAAAGAAGAGATCCCGACGCCCCGAGCGTGCTGCCCGCCGGCGAGAAAAAGAGGAAAAGGACTTCGATCGCAGCTCCGGAGAAACGTAGCCTCGAAGCGTATTTTGCAGTGCAACCGCGACCTTCCGGTGAAAAGATTGCAGCGATCGCAGAGAAACTAGACCTAAAAAAGAACGTGGTTCGTGTGTGGTTCTGCAACCAGCGGCAGAAACAGAAGCGGATGAAATTTGCGGCGCAGCACTGACCGGCGGGCGGCGGCGCGGCGCTGCTGTACCCGGGCGCCGGCTACGGCTACTGAGCCGGCCGCCCCCCGCGCCCTCGGACCGCCCCCGCACCGCCCCCGCCCGCGCCTCCACGACGTCCTCCACTGCGACCTCGTCGGTGCCAGCCAGTCGGTGCTGCCGAAACCCAGTTTAATTTCAGTTCGTCTACGCCGCCCGGGTCAACGCGACACCTAGTCTTTATGTAGATATTGTAAATTCACCATTTATTTTATTGTTACTTTCGAGACACAGGGTATATAATTAAAATTATATACATACATATCATTACAAACCGTAAGTCTTTCTCAAATAGAGTTGAATAGCTTTCATTTTGATACATTATAAACGCAGTGTGTACGCAGCATCTAACTTGTGTAGTAGAAAATTGGAAACCAGAATTTTTAAGAGAATGTGCCTTGCAAAATAATCAATATTCTGTGTTTAATATTAAATGTTCTGCGTAGTCGTCGGCAGAACTGCTCGGTTCGGATGCAAAACTTGTAGTTAATGGTATTTGTATGTGTGAAAAACAAAATTTCATACTGATTATATTAATCTACATGATTGTACTATTTGTATATGAAACAATTCCATTTGTACGGAACGGAATAAGATCCAGTCAAGACAGTACAAAACAAACACGTGCAAAACAAACCGTGCACAATAAATTGTACTTATACTAATAGTTGATAAACAAAAATAATTTAATATTTGTTACACATGTTCATTTTATTACCAAAATGTACTGTACAAAATAATTGTAAGGCTTATTTTATGTTTAGATTGTAAATAGTTTATTGTAAAAAGAAACTGTTTTTTTATTACGTTTAATTTTGTTGATCGTTGTAATCATTTTATAATGTGGCACAATTTACAGCTAAGAGTTAGTCGACTAACGTTTAGCCAAAGTAGTAAGTAATGTGTATATAGATCACTTTGCGATTATATCTCGGAATATTTCAAAAAGGCAAATGTTAATATATTTTATTCAGTGAGAATCTGATTCTCCTACATATCGATTATTTTTAACAGTTAGTTTATATCTTACTAAAAACAATATTAAGCGTACTGTGTTGTTATTTTTGTAAGCAGCAATAAATTTTTATCACATTTTAATGGACCAATGACACCATCACAAGAATATTTGCCTCTGAATCATGATTCTCACCAAATGGTTTGATCTCATTTTTAGCTAATAGGAGATACTTCGTACTATTAAGTGTCAAGTAAGCTTGACTGAGCATATCGATCGAATAACAAACATAATTTTTTATTATTTCTTAACAGTGGCAGAATCTGAACGCCGATTATTTCATTACCAACTAAAAATTGAATAGTAGTGTTTAGCTTTCTTGCCCGCCTTAACGTTCTACAAGAGAAACATTTATTTGCTAATAATAAAAATAAACAAAGTGCTGTACATCTATTGTTTATTTATTCACACTCATTGTTTAGGGATGCAGTGATTAATTTTATAACTACGTAGTTTATATTCTCCGAAAAAATATTACTAACTCCGAACACGATGTTATTTCCAACTGTTCATTACCTATATAAAACAGAACTCATTAAAAAAATATACTAGACCCATACTTTAATACAAATTTTAGGTTATGATATGATCAACTTTGAGAGTATTTCGAATTTCGAAATCACTGACCTCCATTATACTATATAAGTACGCTGGACTAATGATACGTATTAAAATGACAGCTATTTATTTTATTTAGTTATTATATTATAAAGCGTAATATATCTATGGTTTTTATAATAAAAAATATTCAATAGTGCTGTAACCATGCTGGGAAATTCAGTTTCGATAAAACTTACCGATGCAGACCGTGTAGTGCCTATAGACAGATTGTTAAACATAGATAATCTTGTAGTTTACAGGTTTCTAACTTCGGAATTATGGCTGAAAAGTATTAATAAGTCTAGTTCACGTCCAAAAGAATTGATTACATATGCTCAAAACACTTCACTGACGTCTGTTTTATTAAGCATAAGCATGCTCGTTGAGAAAGTGCAAAACTTTATTTTGTTTGTACTTAATATAATAAATAATAAAATTATGTTTATTTTCTATAAATACCTCACCAAATCTATTATTTGTATTGTCACGGGCAAGTGAAACGGATAGCAGCTCATTACGTACTAAAGTAGAAGTTTCATATTTATTAAATAAACATTCCCTATTTATTGTTGGATCTAGCTAGCTATACATAAACTACCCACATTTCCCGGCTTCGGCTTATCCTACGATTACTCAATCCTTGGTTAGTCATAGTATTAGCGATCAATTGAATTAGTTTGGACATTAGCCATGATTTATGCATTAAGAGTAATATGATCCATTCCTTTAACTAAAAGCTTTTATCGATATATTCTATCTTACCGTCCCATCCTTTCATTAGTTCATTTCCCTCCGACAGCTGCCGTAAGCGCCAAAATGGCGAAAATCAAATTGCCTCAATATGTCACGGCCTATAATTTGTCCAGCGTACTTACAAAGTATAATGGAGGTCAGTGTTCGAAATACATTAAGTAGGTATCACAAAGTCCTTAGTACGAAAGGAATAATTTGATAGAAAGTTCCTTAGATGCCAAAGAATCAATCCTTGTAGAAAAAGGCTTGTCAGTTAATTAGTCACATTTTTTATGTTGTCAATGATCGCGGCTCAATTTTCTCGCATTTATAAACTTAAATAGTATTTTTTAAAGATATATTGTAAATATAATAAATAATATAGTTGGTAAGTTTAATGATTGATAAGTTAATAAAACGTGCAATTTAGGTAATGATGCCATTGAATAACGCTAGTGAAAATGTTTGAATATAGGAAAGTACATTTTTAAGCTTCATATAGGAATGCTGAATCTAGTCACAAACAAGTTTTAAAATACAATAGTTAAAGGGTCTTATTTCTAAATGTCATGTTATAGTAAATTCTAGCCATGGATTTTCATAGAATTACAGCATTTACGCATGTGATATTATTCATCAATATTTTGTGTGAATATTGATAGTAATTACTACGAGTACACATTATTGTTCTCTTACAATTAGTTTTTAAACTAAGTCATTCATTAGTTTAAGTAAACTTAGAGTTTCTCTTGCAATTTAATAATTATTATAAATGAAAAGGAAGTTCTTATTTCGAAAACAAATAAACAATAAATTGAAATTATTAGAAATATTTGTTTTATTTGAAAAACAATTGCTGTTTTCAGCGGAGATGGTGTATACCAGTGCGGCTCGTAGATCTAGTGTAAATCTTTGTCACTTTTACAGCGAATAAATTATAAAGTATATGTAAGGTTGTGCGCCAGAGAGAAAAATAGTGTGATTCGCGCAAGTTTAGGTGTGAAAGATGAAGTAGTGTGCAATATAGAGAAAGTGCATAAAGTGGCAAAAGGGATAGTGGATGGTGTTTGTTGAAGCAAGTTCGACTTGATGCACTCTCAACTTGAAACAAAACAAGTCAAAATTGTAAACATTTTGTATAAAAACGCCGTTTGGGTCATTCGTACACTCCGGTTCACCTTGCTAAAATAAGGATAAGGATAGTTTGATTTGCGAGTGTGGATTAGATGAAGGAACAGTTGACCATATTTTTTTCTCATGTCGTAATTTATCATTTTCTTTATATGATGTTTTGCCTCCTTCCATCCCTCCTCCTACTAATTTTAAATGTTTACTTTGTTTTTTATATACCCCTTTCATTAAAACTTTGGTCATTTCATCAAGGTTCATAACATAAAATTATAATGCATTCATGGCGGCATCGGCATCCGCAGCCTGTCAAGTATAGCCTTGCCTGCCTTTTTATCGTCTGGTTTCGGAATCTCGAATCTCTTCTCACGCATCACTGAGAAAGTAAGCGATTTTTCTGAGATTCCGGGTCTCACAGAAGCCAAAAGGGCATGGTTAGTACAGTCGGGTCCAACGCCAACGTCCCACTCAATCTGTCATCTCAGTGGTCTTGGGATGAGCCGCTCTGCCGTCAAGTTCAAGCAAATCGTTCAATTACAGCTCTTGACTTGGCGGAGCGTGCTCGCCTTTTGGCTTGCTGTGAGACAGAATCGGGACATTGGTTGAACGCGTTACCTTCTGCCAATCTCGGAACTTTGCTCGACAGAGCTTCTTTTTCGTTATACTTAGGTTTAAGGTTGGGCGTTAAATTAAGTGGATTATCATGTCGTCGCAGCGCTGGCCGTATTTCACGCCATACAGCCATTAACGATATTATCAGGCGGGCCCTTGCCACCATCAATATACCAGCGATCTTGGAAGTTGGAACCATCTGGATTGTTGCGTGATGATGGCAGGAGACCGGATGGTATGTCGTTAATTCCCTGGAAAAATGAGAGGACGCTTGTGTGGGATGCAACTTGTGTCGACACACTGGCGCCTTCCCATTTGTCTCGGTCTGCTGTTCGGGCTGGAGCTGCTGCGACATAGTCTGAGGGTCTAAAAAAGCGTAAATATGGCTTCCTGGATGACAGTCATAGTTTTATCCCTTTTGCCGTGGAGACACTCGGTCCATGGGGTCCAGATGCGCGTAGATTTTTTAAAGAAATATCTGCGCGAATAGTCGAAGCTAGCGGGGATCCTAGGGCTGGCACATACTTTGGTCAGAGAGTAAGTATTGCAATACAGAGGGGTAATGCAGCCAGCCTCTTGGGAACCCTACCCCCTAGCGGCAGCGATTTTGAAAACCTTTTTTATATTGTTTAATTTAATTTCTGCTGTAAATATTTAATTAATTAGTCACGTTTAAGTTTAGTCTTATATTTGTTAAGTGTGTAGATATATTTCTTGTTGTTTATATTGTTTATTTTGTAGTAAATATTTTGTTTTTAATATTTAGTTTATTTTTCAACCATGAATGTTCAATGAGTGTCTGTTAATCAGTCACAAAATTTTCTTAACTTTACAATGTGTTTTCTTTTCACTGGAAGTTGGCAAAATAACTGTGTTGAAACACGGTCAAAGGCCATTGAAGAAAGATTGAATTTAATTGTATAAAAACGCCGACACAGGCTCAAACCCTTTTTTTTCTCATCTAAAACTAACAAGAAGCCACGGAGAAGAAAAGAAGACATTAACGTATTCATTTAATATTGTATAAAGTCAATTAATCGTAATACAGATGTAACAGTGCCTAGACACAATAAAACCCAGTCCACAAGCAGATCTGTTTTTTATAAGCGCATATTGAAATTACTGCATTTGTAGGACATATTTAAGCTTATAGGTATTTTCAGTTATTGTTATATCAATAAAGACCTGCCATTGAACGTTACGAATCAGTAATTATTCCATAGTATTAGAAAACATTTAATTCATTATTATATATACTTTTGTAGTGTGAACTTGAAATATGTGTATTGTAAAGATTTAATAGTTTTCAAAACAAGGAAGTTATAATATTAGATAAATATAAGGAATGCGCCATTTAGATGTTGTTGAAACATTAACGAAAATGGCGTAGCAAAGATACAGTTGAGAAAGCGAAACAGTAACAGAGCCCTCAATTCGCAGCTGCGAGGTATAAAAAGTTGTAAATTTTCTCTTTAGCAGGTTTTCTAATTAGGTCATAAAGGGGCTAATCGCAGTCGGCAGCTTGATTGGCGAACCGAAACATTGTTGCTCGTTTTAAGGCATTCTTGCACCTGCCGCCCGCCACACCCGGTGGGCGGGGGCGGGAGACCTTCCTCGAGCTGAAAAATCTCCGTAGTTTGTTTAATGCGTTGTTTTAGTCTTGGATTGCAAAGACGACTGTTATGAAAGAAAATGTTAATATTATACTGTAAAAAAAATCAACATACAACTAGGTTTAGAAACATAAAAATCACAATAAATTTCAAAACTGTAACATCGAATATTTTAATCTGTTACGTTTGTTACATTTACTATGTGTGCTTGATTTATCAAAGATTTTTACGGAGAGGGAATACAGCATGAGATAATCCACATAGCTGAAATGAACTTAGTCATGCGATAGTGTATTCGTAAAAAGTGGCGATAGCCGACCCCCCCTAACACGTGAATGCACTATCTAAGTAAAACGTAGGCACTCTGAATACCCGATGACAAATAATCAAATGATATTAAGAAGTACTCATGTCACTCTGCCAAACTTCGGCCATACACGACGTCAACATTGAGTTTGAGTATTGAGAAAGTGACTGATGATGTGATTTATGATCGTGCGTAGGCATATCAGTTAGTGACTTACGCCCGATTTCTGAATTGAGTATTCAAGCTGAGAACGACTTAAGTATCATTTTGTCTCATTCAGTTCTTAAGATTTCAATGCGACAGAAGGATACTTAGGTTGTTCTCAGCCGGAATACTCAATTCAGAAATCGGGCGTTAAACTATTGACCTTACTAAGATAATAAATACCCTAAATAATTATAACAAGTCCACTGCATTGTTAATTAAAAGCTTTACATGTTTAATATAAAATCACAATCAATTGCCCTTATGAAGCGAACTACGAATATATTTATTTGTCCGTCAAAAATTTAGCTCGAGCGCTGAGTATGGCTGACATTTGTTAACACAAATAGATGATTCCAAACATAGTTTTGATCTTATAGTGCTCTTGTACTGCTTTGTTCCAACTGTGTCTGTAATCTAAATTTAGTCAATTTTAATATAGGTTGCGTCAATAATGTCCGGTCAATTTAGACATCCAAGGTTACATTAATGTATATAACCTTAGAAAGAATTGTAGATCATAAATTTAACTATAAAAAAGCTGCACTTGCTGTGTAGTGTCGGCTTAGAATAGCACCCTACTTCTTCCGGTGAATGTACGTAGGAGGCGCCTAACGGTGTTGGGACTATTATTTGGGATTTTCGGGGCGATGCGGTTGGACCTATCACCAACAACCCTTATTTTACTACCTTTTCCCCACTCATCTTTCCAAAAGTGGCTGAGGAATTTTTAATTCCTTTGCTCGGGCTACCCCTTCTAGGGATTTACAGCCGTGAGTATGTGTATGTATCTTTCCAAAAGTGGCTGTGGTATTTTTAATTCCTTAGCTCTGGCGGTAGCCGCTTAGAAGGGGTACCTTCTAGGGATTTACAGCCGTGAGTAAATGAATGTATGTATGTATGTTTCAGCTGGTTCAGAATTAATGTAGCCTTACCCTTGTTTTTTAGCTAAATTGACCGGACCGGAGAAATTACATCTATAATTTTGGCTTTGTAGCAAATTCATATGGCGTAGATTCTTTTTCGGATTAATATATTTCAGCCAATCATATTTTGACACATCAAATATTTTTGAGTCATCGACATTAACGTATACTGTACAAATTGTATTGTTAATTAAACTATTTTACTAGTACATCAGCTTTGCAATACCTCTTATGGTTAAAAATATATTGAGTAAATATATTCAAAATAAAACCATCCTATATTTATTCGTCCGCCTAAATTGTATACGATATAAACGCTATTTATTTCAAAAACACCTTTAATAATCTTACTAGCTGCCCCGTGCAACTACGTCTACGTCCCATTTCATTATTTTGTCATTTTTATATACCTAATAGCGAACACAGCGCGATGATTTTCAAATATTATTTTTTCACTTTGCGTTTCCAATAAAAGCAAACGTAAATGAAAGGCAAGCGTTCTAAGCGTGAAGAGTAAAAGAGCATGTCTGAAAATAGAGTAAGATTCCGGTGCCCCAGACGTTACTTATTTTCTCATAAGAAATATAAATGGGATAAAGTAGTGTTAGTACGTACTTTGAGTGTGTGCATATCTGCTACCTTGGGTCGACGGCCAATTCATAGGTACCAGGTGCTAAAGGAAGATAAATACAGTACTGATTTTTCTTAAATTCTCAATGCTGATTTTTACATATGTTTTAGATATTGTTGTTAAAAATTAATAATCATTATTGCCAGACACTTTCCATCGGCGCTTACCCTTACCAGACGCTTTAAAGCTTCAAAAAAAATAACATATTCTTACTTACAATCTCACTCTTGATTTTTATGTATGATACTTGGGGAACTATTTGAACACCCCTGGTCAGCAGCCAGACCAATTGGAGGGGTCAAACATCCCCCCAGACACACATAAAGTGTCGCTAAAATTCTGCTCTGTTCGATATAATCAAGAGAGATTAAAGATTCGTTACATACAAAATGGAATCGAACCTGAAGATTACAAGGTATTTTAAAGTGATCTGGGTTGAGAAAATTTTATAAATAATAAATATAAGTTTCTTAACCTATGTTTTACATCTTATCATCGAGTTAAATTGAATACTACTATTTAAAAAAATCATGTTTATTAAATCTTAAAATTATACAAAGCTATACATGTCTTTCTTCTTTCGGATTATTTATAGTTTGAACATTCAGCGTGATCTTTACTGTCATCATCGTCTAAGTTTGATAAGTCATTAGCACCTGGTACCTATGAATTGGCCGTCGACCCAAGGTAGCAGATATGCACACACTCAAAGTACGTACTAACACTACTTTATCCCATTTATATTTCTTATGAGAAAATAAGTAACGTCTGGGGGCACCGGGATCTTGGACTAAAAGGTTGAGGAGTGTGGATGTTCACCAAGATCTTAAAAAGTGATCTCGATAGTAATTACCTACCTATTGACTCGGGTCAATGATAGAGAAAACTTATTAAATTATAGCCCCATAGAAAGTAAATGATAAAAACTTGAGCTATGGTATATATACTCAGCCATACATAAAATATTTCTATACTCCCGCTATTCTTTGCGGTTCCGAGAGGCAGACACAATCGTTTGTCAATTTGTAGGATTCTGGCGGCACTATTGAGCTTCGATATATTTTCATATATAGGGCATTTGTTCTTCATGTTTTAATTTTTATTAAACACAATTTAATAATGTAAAAAATACATACATAAATCACTTAAAAGTAAGAAATAACAGTACTAACGTTTGCCCCCAACAGAATTAAACAAACTTCGCCACACTGGCAATTTTTTTTTAATGACCCTTTGCTCTATAAACTCAAAAAGAAATAACCAACACCTCTGTCTTCTTTGTTCATCTCAAAGGACAATTTACCCAACTAAAAAGTGCAAAAATATCATATTACACCACAAATTAGTTACACAACCTTAAAAAAGCAACAAAATTCTAAAGAACTTGTTTGTTTGTCATATAGTTTAATTAGGCTAGCTCTACATAATCATAACTAAGTATAACTAAAAAGAATAGATAAACTGTATTAAAATACGATACTAAAACACATACTCAAACTAATTCAATGAAGTAAGTATATATTTAAAATACACCGAATTTTCTTAGATTTTTTTTTAAATTCTCTTTTTTAAATAATTAGCGTTTCTTATCGACTGATTTATATATACCTCGTACAAAGTGGCGATCGATAGTCTCTGCCTACCCCAATGGGAACTAACGGCGTGAGAATATGTATGTATGATTTATATATATTTACACAGTGTGTGTTTCTTTTATTCCCTATGCAGCTAACTAATACTAAAATCCCTTCATTTCAGTAAATTTTGATATTACAACAAATAATATAATATTTAATTCTTAGTAAAATTTAATGCATGTTTATTTTCCCGGATCTCAAAAGTTTCTTCATTGTTTTAATTGATTTTATGATTACCAACCAAAAAATAAAAGCTCTTAATTGGCCTAAGTTAAGTTAATATTATCTTATAATTGTAAATTATATATGAGCTGTGAGCTTATTGTTTAAAATAAATAAATAAATAAATTTTTTTTTCAAAATTCTTATCAAATGGATTTCTACAATGCATATCAAACACCAAAACAACATTTTAGAGATCGTACATCATCCTAAACGAAAAAGTTTAAGTAATCAATGTACATTAGGGTGGCTTAAGTGATGTTAACAAGTTGAAAGGTACATAGCCCGAGGTGATCCCGCCCCGTGCAGCCATTTCAATCATCAATCAAAATGATCTTCTGTGGACTTCGAATCCAATTAGAACTTTAAACATTGGGATTAACCAAATATTATTTGTATGCACACAATACGATCCCAATCTATACGCTCTGGCTTTGTTAGTTGGGGTGCCTAGAACCGCCGTCATTGGTGAAATGGATATGGTGATTATTTTTGTATTGTTTTATTTTTATATCTAGGTTTTCCGTGGTGTGTTGGCTAAGAATAGCCCTAACCCATTTTTCCCCGTGGGAACGTACAAGGCGTCACAAGTGTGTTGTGTATTGTGATTTAGTGAAATTGTAAACGTAGTTCCATGACTCTCAGCTTCACTCGACTTCCAAAATTAAAAGATACCTTTATGTATATTAATCATTGTAGTATATGTTATATTACTTTAACCAAGGTGCTAAGTTTTTAATATATGTAGAATTTTAGTATAACTTATTTAAAATTGACTTTGAAGCGTAATCAATGGAAAATTTGCATTATATTATTTCATATTACTTAGAACAAAGATCATTAAAGCAATCCATTGCAAATACATTACATACATACAAATTCAGCCTAGATATACCAGTGTATCAATGTTTTCATATAACTATAACTCATTCTTTGAATAAAAGACATCTACTAAATATCGCCATCATCGTAATGATCATTAAAAAATGCAGTTTGCTTCTAATAATGCCTCTTGCTCCCTTACACTCACTGTTCTTCAAACACTCAATTCTTTTAATGCTCTCACTTCGGACGCCTACCTTTTAAAGCGCATTCGCTATGTGATCTAAATATGTCTTCTGTAGTCGTCCTCTACTAAAATTACCATCTATTTTAGCTATATATCGTTCTCGTAACTTTACTTTCATCTATTCGCGCTACTAATGTAAAAAACCTCAACATCCCTTTTATTATCTGGCACACTACAAGATAAGCACACTACACTATAACGTTTAAGAGTGAAAGATATCTTTATCATTCTCTCTTTATCGTTAACGAATCACACTTTTTTCACTCTGTCGCACAACCTTATATGAAATTAATTTTCGAGAGATACCATTTCTGCAGCACTTAACTTTCATACTTATTTACACCACAAGAGTATTGTTTGCGTCATTACCTAAAGTCATGTTAAAATACCCTTCTCCTTTAAAACGTTTACTATCATCATGAACGTGAACGTGGGCAGGCATATCGCCGTTTTGTACGAAAACACTGTTACTTGACCAAGTAAAACCTAGCCATGTGGTATTCCTCACGATGTTTTCCTTCAGCGTTAGCATCCATTATAAATTAATCACTCATATGTTTTTTATATAAGACAAATTGGTGTAAGCCCAACCCGGGATTTGATTACATGATATAAATAAAAGCTTATGATTACCGTTATAAACTCAGCCTACAGCCTCTTTCCAAAAAAAACTATGTATACTCCGTCCTAGCGTCATTCTTAGGCTCCCTCTAGTATACCGAATGGGGAGTGAAAAGCTTCAGGCGTTTACTCTAGCTGCATGCGATACACGACGGGGCTGTTTGCTGTACACCCAAAAAACCGAACGCTGGATTTGTATATCGACATCGGGCACAGCCGCACAACCAGTAAACTTTAAAGGATCAGCTAAAGCATAATTTTAGGAGTCGTTATCATTTCAGGAGTATTTCGTTTCGTCTATGTGCGAAACCAAACGATAATATTGATCCTGTAGATCCGTTTTGTCAAGGTGAAGTTAACATATTGTTAAAATGTGTATATATATAAATAAACGAACTTTAAAACCTGCAACATTATTCATAAGTAGAAAACCTCCCCAGTATAATTGAATTTAGACCATGTTGTAGTTACATAGACAAATATATAGTTGAGCTAAGCTAAGAGGTTAGGACTCGAGAGTATTCGAGGAGCGAGGTGTGGATCCGAGCGATGCAGTAGCCGCAAGTAGCTGTGTATGCAGTGGTCGGTGAATTACGAGCCCCGCCGGCCGTCACTCACTGTCCTCTGGGGCCGCTAGCTAAACTTACATGACCCTAGCACGTAACTCGGAAACTAACCCTTATTATTTCAAGAAACTTTGGTAAGGAGTAGCGAGCGAACTAGGAAATGACGCTTGCATTTTAAAATTTACACATTTATATATTTACATTTATAAACATATACATTAGAGACCATCGATTGCCATTTTGTATGGTCTTGGCAAACTTCTCGATCTTTATTTACTTTCATCCATAGTCTGCCCATTCTTTATTTGGTCTAAATGTGTCCTCTACCGATATTACCATGAGTTTATACTTATATATTACATGTTTTACCAATTTACTTACATCAGTCCTCTCTATTTCCATAAACATAACATAAACGTTCACGCCGAATATCCCCGAAGAGGTTGGCAGAGGTACTAATTCTTCTGAACATTCAACAACAACAACTCTATTTCCAAAAGCATTTTAACATTCTTCATTCCATCTTTTTATACTATTATCTTTAATATAATGAAATTAAAACTCTTCTCCAAATAATACCTTCGGGGCTCCATAAGTTTACGTTCTAAGGCGACGGCAGGTAACCAATACCTAGGGTTGGTCAAACGTCAGCTATACATTTTATTGTCCAACAAAAATGAATTAAATTAAAGAACTAGATATACTTATCTTGTTAGAACCCTCTTGGTGAGTTTCAGGTAAGTGAGGAGCAGCAATAATAAAATAATTTTGATACTGTGGGGTGGGTGAGCTGTCGGGACGAAAATGACGCGTTCTGTTTTTATTCTTTTAATCTTTCTAGACGCCCAGTTACCAAAAATTGGTTATAATTTAAGAAAATTAAAATTTTACCTCATCATGAGTTGACTACAGTCTCATGTCAATTGGTTGGGTGTTATGCATTTATAATTAAATGAATATTTAATTTGCATAAATTAATTAAAAAAATAGACCTATTTCTTTGTATCAACACGATAACTGCGCTAATTTTCATGCATATTCGTCTGTTCAATTTTGTGTAACAAAAAATAGGTTAGAGCTATTGTAAGCCTGATACTATATATGTATATACTCTGTGAAATGAACCGCGTATATCTAATAAAGAGATAAATTACATCGACAGACTTAGTAGTATGATTATTACTTCACCGACCGTATAGTAAGATAAGTGCATTTTCTATTTTACCTCCTTCTGTAAACATTAAAAAGCCAAGCATATTCGTCATTTTTCCAAAACTAGAGACCGTCATTTATTCAATATAAATTTTGGATAAATTAGAGTCTTGCATAATTTTAACAAAAATGTACGAGAAGTACCAATCACTGACAAGTCTTTTTGGCTAAAACAAGATTTTATGCAGAAAGTTAATGATTGAAAACTTTACTTCATACTTGCCAAATCAATGATTATTATTATTTTTTTATTTAGCCTTTATTATAGAGTCCCACTGCTGGGCAAAGGCCTCCCCCTGTTGAGTCCACACGTCCCGGCTCTGTGCCACCTCCGGCCACCCAAGGAAAAACTTGTCGAGATCATCCCGCAATCTCCGCCGCGGCCTGCCCCTACGCCGGTAACCATCTTGTGGCAACCAGTCAGTGGCGATCTTCGCCCATCTGTCTGGGTGTATACGACTAATGTGACCGGACCAGTTCCACTTCAGCTTGGCTGTTTGTGCACCCACATCAGCGATGCCAGTAAAGGAGCGCAGTGTGGTGTTCCTTACGCGGTTATAATTAATTAATTTTGATAAAATATTTAATTACACAATGATAGTATTAGAAGCTTCCTGATCTAATCGTAGAACCACCACGGCATGGCAGGGGCTGATCCGTATTACGATACGATATTTCATGATGACACTCATAGTTTGGATCTTTCAATTACAATGATCGAATCGATTCACCTTTTGTAAGAGTCAATATGGAGTCAAAATTTAGGGTATGGGGCTTTTTAAGTGGTTTTTGGGCGATGCGGTTGGAGATCCATCACCAACGCTACTTTATTTTAATTTTTTTTTCCCGTATTAACATCTAAATGTGGCTGAGGAGTTTCTAGCTCTAGAGCTCGGACTACCCTTTTTTGGATTTTATGGCCATGAGTATATTGTATGTGCTTATTAATATAAGGGTGTTATTTAAACGGTTAGCAAAGTATTGGTATATTTGTGAGCAGAAATATTTAATTGGTAAGTTAAAATTGATAGTTGAACAGCAGCTTGTGTTCAGCAAATATTAATAAATCAGTCTGCAATATATATCATTCTGAACAGCAGTAATTTTTTTGTACAGCTGTGTATATATCAAAGCTGCAATGAGTGACCTGTAGTTATTTAAATTTTGGTAAGTACTCAGAGAATAAGCAAAAAAATCAGTTTTGTGCCGCTAAAATTAGTCTAGCAAATAGTAAATAAATATCATACTCAAAAAGCACTAAATGGGCGCATCACTTACTGATGATTCATTTATTTATTCTCTCTCAGTAGGTAGGTTACTTTTAGTATTATAGCAGAGATATTTTGATGGAATAATAAAGAAGCCGTTTTAGTTTTATAATTATTATATTCAAGAAACAGTAACAATTTTTTTATTTATTGTATAATTAATGCTCGTTTTGCCTTTGAAGGTCGGCCACGTTTCCTCTTTTCCCCTATGGGAATATTCTTTGCTTCAAGTGGAGGCACCACATGGTTTAAGCGGATCGCTAAGCCAATCACGTGTTTACATCCGTAAAAATTAAAGAAACAGTCACATTTTCCCTCTCTCCATTCCTCTGTTTCAATTCGCAGTGAGAAAAATTAGCAAAACAATTATTTAAATTGCCATCCAAATTTAAAATATGCTATACAGTCAAATAAGTTGCGTGTAGAAATGTTTTCTCTGCTAACCGAATGTATAACCTTGCTGACCAAGTAATTATTTTGCAGATACATAATAAAACTCGCTACCAGTTTGTGTTTAAATTACAGACCATTGTCATGATTATTTACAGAACACGAATTGCAGCCTGATTTTAATTATTGCTAACAAAATCTTTGTATGCTAACCACATGATTTATTAGCGGTTATTTCTTTCAAACCTAATTTTTAAATGGCATACACAGTAATTACTTCTCTTAATTTAATATATCAACTTAAACTATTTTGTTAGTCCTGGGATGCCTTAAACAGTATGCTATTTAATTTTAAGCAGCATTTTGACCGTACCTCAAATTTTTATGCTTAACTGCATAGTATCTCAAATAAATTCTATTGCTGCATTAACCAACATTAAGGAACTTGAGAAATACACTATATTTGCCATTGCACTTTCTAGAAAAATTTATTAGATACTTGCTTTTAAATTTGATTAGTAAGGTTAGGCCCACTATAGATAGTAACTCGGAGGGCGTATATCAATAATAATTTGTATTAATAAAGATTTGTTTAGCGTGTTGGAGCGTTCTAACAATAACGGTGACTTACAGACACCTTACTCAAATTTAAGGTTCCCCAGGGACGTGTGGACAGCCGCGCTGCAAATTGGTTTCTTCGAGTCCGACTACTCGGACCGTCTTACACTAAACTAATGTTGTATTGAAAGTTAGACTACTGAAAAGAAAAAAATAATAAGTTTAATTCAGAATTGAGGGTTTTGTAATCAACAAGAACGTAATTTCGCCATCACCATCTGTAGGCCAGCGGTATAGCTTGCAAGCCCTGTGACTATTTCATAATTTAGAAAAGGAGTTTTGCATGATATTTCTGAAGCTATAGATGCTTAGGTTAAATCAGGTAACATATTAGATTACAAATATATGATAGAGTTCATGAGTGGCATCAGAATAGCAATAACGCAACTCTACCCGCAGCTATCACTTTAGGTGACCTAGGGTTTTGGGGCTTTTTAAGTAGTCGTGGGAGCCTTTATTTCACTATTTTTTGCTCTAACTTGCGAAAATGGGCTATGGAACATCTAATTCTAAAGGTCTAGCCCCTTTCCTCCTACATTTCAATAAAAGCATTTGGTGATTCGTAGTCATTGTTTCTGCTTACGACTGCGACTTGCACTTAGCGGCTACGAAAACCTTCTTTATTCGTAGCATGCCACTCGGACGGATTTTATATCGTGACATGACAGACCGCTATGATGACCTCAATAATTATTAAATATACCGTTTTTAAAAGGATTGGTTATGTAAAACCCTTCCAAATCTACTCAGGTATTCAAGTTTAAGTTTTTCAATAGGCTGTTCTTTACTATTGTTTTCTAAAAACTGTTTCAATTATACATGTGATGCTGCGGAATTGATTATGTCCACGACCAAATCTAAATGGTGTAGCTTTAAAAATATATTTTAAACACCTGGATTGTATCGATTGCGGCCAATTTATACTCATGCTATAGATCACCTTCGAGGTAAGCAGATATCAATAAACCGTTGATACCAGATACCATACCATTAAACACCATTGTACGGAACGAGAATGAATTCGACAGTGTTGAGAACAGTCTGCGGCCGTATTTATTATCACAATTGTTACGATAATATATATATATATATATATATATATATATATTTTGTAATCTGTAATATATATAACAAATTAAAAATAGCTATGTTTTATTTGTCGACCTTGCTACGTCTGGAGCAGTGGGTGATCGTCCGTTAATATCTTTAGACAAGAATTTTATACAACCAAACAAACGCTAGCCTTACTTACTTGACATACTCGTAGAATTATGTTTGCTTCTTATAACAATCGTTGTCCAAGTTCCAGTATTGGTGCTACGAAATGTCGACTCTATAGAATGTGACTACGGAGCGCGACGTGCCACTCGGAAGGCACGAACTCGGTCGGTATTCTGAGAAGCCAACACCTCCGTTGTGTAAGTGGCAAAAAATTACCTAGATATTTTCTTTTATTCACAATACTTATCTCATGCACTATATTCAAAAATAAATAGATATTAACGGACAGACACAGATCAAGCCTCAAACTAAGTAGAACTTGTATCATGGGATACTAACTCTACGATATATTTAATATGATATAATACGCATATAAATAACATCCTAGACTAACTACTATTTTACTTAGCTGGAGCCTCAGTCTAATATTTTGACATACGTAGGAATTTAAAGATGCCTATTTAAGTGCCGGATGAATTAGCAGCCAGCTGTTAAGCGCAATACACAGTGAGCACGCCGGGCCGCGGACATATGTCGGCAACTTTTTGTTGGTATTCTAGTTTACATACATAGGTTGAACGAACATACAGAATAAACCGCTTAAAATGATTTCTCAGGGACCCCACCAAAAACGCGTCTTAAGCGAGAAAGCGTATTATGCGGGAAAGGCAAAATAAAGCGAACGTACTACATATTATGTTCATAATATTTGAAATTATGTACATTCAATACATTATTTAAAATAATCTATTATTTCGGTTTGACAAAAAGATTGTGATACATTAGCAATTAATGAATTTCAAGTTTCAAATAAAACATAGCTATTTTTAATTTAATTTTGTTATATATATTACGGATTACAAAAAAAAGAATATATTATCATAACAATTGTGATAAAAATCGAATTCATTCTCGTTCTGACAATGGTGTTTAATGGTATGGTATCTAGTATCAACGGTTTATTGGTATCTGCTTACCCCAAAGGTGATCTATAGCATGAGTATAAATTGGCCGCAATCGATACAATCCAGGTTTTTAAAGTATATTTTTTAAGTCTTCACTTTCATCCAAAGAATCAACATAGCGTCTTAAATCTAGCTGATAATGCCCTAGTCGCTTTTTCGCATATTATGGGGGCACTTCTGGGCAATTTTAAAGCCATTCCACCAAAACTTATTCCAATTCCTTTTGCTTTTTACTATGCACACCTCCCAATCTGTATCTTTCTTTAATTTCTTCTCTATTCTTTAAAATGATACGTAACTTAGAAACAGGTACGTGAAGCTCAGCAGCTAACTTAGTTTAATGCGTTGTTTATGACTTTTTATCGAAAACTTTCAATACATGTTTCATTATTTTTTAAGTGACACTGCCTCTCGCTTAATTGTAGTCATATCATCACAATCAATGCCTACGCGCGACAAGTCAAGAAACGACGATCGAGCAGGCGTATTAAACGGGATGACGAATCGCATTAAGCGTTAATAATTGTATGAAAATATGTTTCAAGTTGCAGGTACTGGCGTAAAAAGTGTTATGCGAGAAATTGTATTAAGCGTGATCGTATTAAACGGATTCTACTGTAATTCATTCAACACAGGCCACCGGGTTGTGTCTCCGTAAAATTTCTGCGGCCCGGCGGGCTCAGTGGGTATCGCGTTTTACGCAAACTGAGACGACGTCAATTCAAAACGATAATATTGATTACTTTGAATGTTGAATAACTTTTAAACGTTCAATTGAGCATGTTTCATAATTTCTTAATTTCGTTGTACAACAGCAAAGTATAAAAAAGATGTTAGTGGGTCTCTAACCGAATTATATAATAATATATATATATATATATAAAGGCCCAATACTCCAAATCGCCTCTTACGACATCATCGGTAAGATATAGGTATAGATGATAGGTATAGTGCTATTCAGTACAATAAATGAAATTTATAACTTATAAATAGATACGCAACATATGCCATCGTGTAAAGTCTTATTTCACTGGTAGTGGGATGGTCCGATTCTAATTCACCAATCAAAATCTATACTAATATTATAAAGCTGAAGAGTTTGTTTGTTTGTATGCTAGGATCTCAGGAACTATCCAATCAAATTGAAAAATTATTTTTGTGTTGGATAGTCCATTTATTGAGGAAGGCTTTAGGCTATATATCTTCACGCTGCGACTAATAGGAGCAAAAAATCAGCGAAAGATGTTGCAAAAACGGGGAAAATTATTCATATTTGCAGGCTTCCGTTGTGTGCGCTGCGTAAACGGTTGAAGTTACCCAAAAAGTATGTATCGAAGAATTATTTCTCTTTAAACGATCTAAAAAAATATTCACGACAGTATTTGTCTAGCTTTTATGATTGACTCACTATAACCATTTTTATGGTAACCAAACTTGGTCGAAATTAATGCATTATTGCCAATTATTTACATATATTTTTTATCAACCTAATATTAACCTTATCAGAATAAATGTGTTGTTGATTAAGAGTATTTAATTGTGAACGAAATTGTCCTTCACATCACTTCATTTAAATTGACATCTTAGAAGATAATACAATTTTAAAATTACTCCGCAACAAAATTGACACGCTTGCACGAAGCGCAAGACAAGACGCTGCGCTGGCCGGCGAGCGAGGTGACCCGCGCGAGATGCTAATTTTTAAGTCTCATAAGGAATAGTTGTAAGTAATATAATATTGATTGAGAAATCATCATTTAAATTCGTGTACTATCTAAGTTTGGCAGTATAGTCGTTGAAACAAATATATTTCTTTTTGTGGTCATGAATTTACACTAGATGGCGCTGACTGTATATATTCTACATGGCGGTATGATTTCTTTTTTGTTTTTGTGTAAATACTTAAACTTGGCTTTCACGGTTTTCTTGGTATCTCTTCTCTTTACGGAACTGTAGAATTCAGAATTCAGTGCATTATTGGTTTTTGCCGTGTAGTAAGAGGCGACTAATGGTATAGGGGCTTTTTAAGTGATTTTTGGGCGATGTGGTTGGAGACCAATTCCAAAGCTCTGGCTACCCCGTTAAGGGATTTATAGCCGTGAGTATATGTATGTATGTATGATATTGGTTTTTGCGAAGTATGATTTGACTTGACACACTCGGACCAAATTGAGAGTGTGCTCAAAAAGGCAGGCGTCCGAAGTATGAAGAATAAAAGAGCATGTATGAAAAGATTGATGGATGTAAACGAAGCTAGAGAGGTTTGCCAGGATCGTACGAAGTGGCGATCAATAGTCTCTGCCTACCCCAATGGGAATTAACGGCGTGAGTACATGTATGTATGATACATCAAAGTGTAATAATAATAAAACATCCGAAACATACTTTCAACATCTCATCGTGTTATACCTAAAACTTACTCAATACACTTTCATTTTGTAGTATTTTTTTAAAATATTTACGGCTAACATTGTTTTTCACACGGCCAACTATATGTCGCCGTTGTCAAGATCGGGTTGCGAGGAAAATCAGTATGTTCTTCATCCACAGGAAAAAAGAAAAATATATCATTCACGCCGAAGTACTTTAAGATATATTATTTCTTATTTAAAAACACAAATTGATGCGGACGAAGTCGCGGGGAACAGCTAGTTATTTATAAAGGTTATTCTTTCATTTAGTAAACAGATAAAAATTAAAAAAGACAATTAATCTCAAATTAAATTAAAATATACGTTATAAGTTCATAAACATCAATAAAAATAAGACTTACATTGAAATTAAACGTTATAAAATAACTTCTGAATTACCTTCTTAAAATCTACCATTAATAAACACAGTACACTTTTGATATGTAATAATGCTTCCGATAAAGCTGTAATTCATCGCAAATTCTGTTCCCCACAAAATTCACCCTGTGCGCGGGACTTATGACAAATTGTTGGACGAAACAAACAAATAACAGTATTCATTATTTTAATTTGTATTTAAGCACCCTCCTTCCTGTGGCCCCTTCAATTAGGGTTTTCCTACTTGATATATTAACTGTTCACGGCGAGAAATTGGTGATTATGAAGCAGCTAACTAAAGCAGACACATTTTGTATGAAAGCTAAATAAAATAAGACTATTAATATTTCACGTCTTTTCAATGGGTGTTTGCCATTATTTGATTTATAGAATGTACTAGTGTTACTTAGTGTTCTAGTGTTAATTAAGTAATTTATGTATAAAGGAGATAAATTATTAACCCCGTTTGATCATCAATTTACTTTTTCACTATGAATGTACCATTTAACATTATGCCTTTGATAAACTTTCATTTTATATATGATGTGATTTAATTGTAAATCAAATCAAAATCAAAAGTGTCTAGAGATCAAGCATTTTTATGCGGATTTCTTGAGATTGAGATGTGACGTTGTAATAAATTTATGATTTTATAAATTTATATGGATCCTTTTTTGGTGCATTTCATAATTTCAAACAGGAACTGTCAATCAAATTCGAGTAAAAGATGAAAATCAGATATTAATATTTTCCCTATAAAAACATACAACGTATTGAAAACATTATTAGTGCTACTGTTTCCCTACTACTGATTAAAATCAACGTTAGTATGGAGCGGCGACGTCATTTAAGCAGGGAAGAAATCAGAGCCGTGGGAATGATAGAAGTTGGTTTCCGGAAACGTACCACAGTACGACTTTGGACACGTTACCGAAGCACTGGTGCCGTGGCTGAGCGCCATGGAGGACGGTATCGCTGCACTACACAGAGACAAGACCGATACATTCAAATCACAGATCGAAGAGCTCCAAAAATAACCGCAATGTTAGCCGTGAGGCTTTATCGCTCTTCAGGGAACTTAATTAGCGACCAAACAGTCAGAAACCGCTTGCAAGAAGTAAACCTTCATTCCCGAAAACCGCTACGGGTACCACCTATAGCATTGCACAATCGTAGGATTTGATATTTGAACACAGAAATTGGGCAGAAGAACAATGGCGTCGTGTGTTTTTCTGATGAGTCTCGTTTTGGTATAAGACCGGATACAAGACGTATACGACACTGGACCCCTGGACGCCAACAGCGATTAAAATCCTGCCAAGAAGTCCATCATTATAATGGTGGTATGGGCGGGTATTTTGATCGGCGGAAAAACTGAATTGATTTTGATCAGAGGCAACCTCAACGCTCAAATTTATGCTGAGAGGATTGTATCTTGTATAATTGTTGTGTACAATTAATATCTATCAGAAGAAAAGGTATTGCAAAAATATGTGTTGATCCCTAGATACTTTTGATGTGTGAGAATAAGTTTCAGTTACTCAGTCGTGTCTAGACTAATTTATAAGTAGTTTCAGCCATATTTTAATACATATACAGGGTGTCCAGTAAATAAACGTCCAACCGTTAACCACCAATAGAGGACCCTGTGAAGTGCCCGGAAATGCATTTTTTTTATTATATTAAACCTGGTTTAGAAATAAGCCAGGTTTAAGTTGTCCTCCTCTTGCTAACCAATTCTCCTCTAATCCTCAATTTTTGCTAACCAAGCTGTTCTTTGCTTCATTAGGAGTCTAATAAAAAAAAAATGCCGATATCCCTATTTTTGCCCTCTTACCATAACAAAATAGCCCAAAGGAATTTAAAAAAATAAAAAACAACTTAAACCTGGCTTATTTCTAAAATAAAAAAAATTGCATTTCCGGGCACTTCACTGGGTCCTCTATTGGTGGTTAACGGTTGGACGTTTATTTACTGGACACACTGTATAGTATGGTAATATTTTTATTTTCTCTCGATCTTCGATCTTGATACATTTTTTTTAAGATTTCATTTATCACATGTCTTGTCCACCGATGCTGATTTCTTAAGTTATTCAGTCAAAGAAAGAAGCGATTATTTCACTTTCTTTTTCATATCATTAACGAATTTCAAAATCTTTCTAAAAACATTTTGTAGGTATTTTGGCATAATGTTTTAATACATTGTTGATAAAAAAACAAAAAGTAGTCAAAAATTAAATGTTATGTATGAAAAGATTTATTTATCGTGACAGCCATGATAGTCCAATGGGCAAAACAACCGTCCATCAAAACATACATTCGTGAGTTCAAATCCCGGATCAGGCCTACACCAATTTGTCAGTCATATGTGGTCCATTGTAATTGTAAGTCAAATAATATCAAAATCCTTATTCATATTGTTTTTTTTTATTGTTTGAACCGTGAGGCCATTGTGCTATTCCGATCAAAAATATAAACCATCGTTGTCCTCTTTCTCCTCCCAGCTATGGAATGCCCAATGTGGCTAGGGAGTTGGATTGCAGCTGACGTAATTAAGGAAACTTTGCAGATTAACTGCCTTATTCGCCGCGCACCAAACTCAGTACCGACTGCAACCACTCAACGCTGACCCACGAAATACCGCTAGTTGTATAGCTCCAATAATATTATGGAGTTCCACGTATAAGTGGTTGATGTCACTACGTTTTTCCAACGGTTATTTAGGCTGCTACTAGATATTTGGTAAAAGTTCTCTCTCTAGGCGAAACTTGCTAATTTTGTTGTGCAGATTCGTTTTTCGGTTGTAATTATTTTGTTAGCCGCTTGTTTGCCGGATAACTATGAGCAATCTCCTCAATTACGTATAAATGCCTCTTCTCGCCCAACTTTTGCTCCACTGGCGGTCCACTAGTTAGTTTATTTTATCCAATTTTGCGAGGAGATTTATATTTAGCTAGTCACCGTGTTATTTTGTGGGAATCGTTTATAGTTACGCTGAATTTATAGTCGCCTATAGTTACGCAGTATAAAGTTCACTTAGATTCAACATTGGCAACAAGAAAAGTTTTCAAGTAGTGCAATCTCGGAACGTAAGCTGCTTACAAAAATAGAAACAAATAATACGAAAATTGAAATTGATTTAGAGAATTGCCGGGCACTTCAGACGCAGTACAGAGAGTTCATTTTGAAAAAGTATATAAAACGCGCTAAAATAAACATGAGTAGGTAAAAATATAAGTGCCTACTAGCCCTCGTCGGAGTTTTGAAAGTGGAGAGGCGGCGGGTGGCGGGCCTTGAAAAAACAAAGGAAAATTCAGCGGAATGTTCAACATAAATTGTAAGACTCACGGGAGCACTGACTTTGCATACAGACCGAGTAGGGCGTCCAACATTTACATACATCGCGACTTTCGTGCACTACTTTTCACGTTCATACATTTTTTCTAATCCAACAACACGCTAGACACATTACACAGATTGGCGACTGTTTTCCCGTGGTGGGTAAACAGGGCTTCCAGGCAATCTATATGTTTTTTTGAATATTAAAAAGAAAATAGGGGAATTGAATAAAAACCAGCAATGTGATAGACTAAAAAATCAGTCTCATTACCACGATCACAAAATTAATAACTTATATACAAAAACAAATACATAATTATGCTATCGCCGTGTACTGTCGGCTTAGAATAGCACTACCCCGTTTCTACCGATGGGTGTACGTAAGTGGCGATTAACGGTATTGGGGCTTTCAAGGGATTCACCAACAACCTTCACTTTACCATCTTTTCCCCACTCAATTTTATGAATTTTCCAAAAGTGGCTGACGAACTTCTAATTCCTTAGCTCTGGCTACCCCTTCTAGGGATTTAAAGCCGTGAGTATATGTATGTATGTATGTATAATTATGCTACTACCTTTGCTAATTAATTATATTTAAGAGAATAATTGTAATGACCACACCAATCTATATTGCAATGTAATATTGATCGAGCCAGCTATGTGAGGCTACGTGCCTCTTTATCTTGCTTATCTTTTCTAACTAAGATGCAAACAAATTAAAACTTATTGACTTATATTTAGCTAGCCAAACGCAAAGTAAATATTCAATATCTAGCTTTTGCCACAGATAATTGCTTAGGTTTTCAGAATTTCTAACTACTATATTAATATTATATGCATATTTTATAAAACGATAACCACGAAAGATTAATGACTGGGCTCCAAAAGTCAATCGCCCAAAACGTGAAGAATAAAGGTGCATGTATGAAAATCGAGATATTCGCCTGGATTGTGTCGATTATCGATCGCCACATTAAGTGGTGATCGATAATATCTGCCTAGTCTAAACAGAATTTATTGCGTGAGTATATGCATGTTTGGAAAAATATGGATTACTAGATACGTCATTCAACATACTTCCGCTCGCAATGCGTAGTCACATTTTATGAAACGCGATCTTAAAATCAGGTTCAATTAAGATTTAAATAATAATATGATATTTGAATAATCATTCTGTGTTCATCAGCAATTACCCAGCTGGTCTACAACGGATATTAATACTCAAAATACACAAATAAATAAGGTATAACGCAAAATATCAATTCAGCAATTATTAATTGAGAAAACTAGTGGTCACAGTACCGAGTAGTGCTTTTCCTATAAGAACGCATGGTCACACGCGAACGTAAGAAAGCAGTGCGTGTGTGCCGCGTCCCACACGCACGCACACACGGTCGCGCCATCTCACCGGAACACCCCCCGCCGCGCCCCGCGCCCCGCACCGACCATCCCCTCGACAATGATTTCCCTCGTGTGCACAGCTTCAAGAATGAAAATTTGCACTTAAAAAAGTTTTATCATCCGCTGTACGTTAATCTACGCGTTAAAAACGCCGTTAAGTCGCAATTATTTTTTTATCTACCACTCCGCTCGAAGTGAAATAAAAACAACCCTCATTCACTTAAACGTATATATTTTAGGAAATAGATACTTAATGTTAGACTCACAAATATTTTTCAGCTACGAAAGTTATAAAAAGTTAGATATTACAACAACAAAAATCTTTTCTTTGGCGATATTATAAATCAACACGTAGCAATAGTTCCATTTATTTTATTTTTTTATAACAAGTAATGTAATAGTACAGTTTTTTTGTAAATCCAATATTTAAGACAATTAATCAAAAGTAAGGCAACCTTATCCTTATCATAAATATTTACAAATAATGCACCAACACTTACTATGGCACTTTGAAAAGTAATATTTAATAACAAATGCACTCAAACTCATGCCAAAAGAACAGGCATACTAAACTTTTGTCTCAAACCATATATTGTAAACTTCATATAAATCTAAGTACAAAATATTTTAAAATGCTATCAATAAATGCACTATTCTTTAATAAAGGCAGTTACGGTATATTATAAAATTTAACCACTCAACAGTAGGATCATTAGACTTGACTAAATGGCTGGGCGTTACTAGGGACGATAAATTTACACACACATATTTTTTCACGTTTACTTTTGTACATAAGTAATTACATGGGAAAACTAGATATAATTTAGTGGGTAAACTAAGGAAATAGGGATTTCAATAATTTGTCGATCGCAAGTTTCGGGCTGATAATGTCTTCCAATCATGCAATTTACTTTCACTGAATGGCATAATACTTAATAATACAGCTATTACAGCATTAAATCAATGCGCAAATTAGAAAACAAAGCGAACGCTGATGGAATTTCGCCATGAGCTGTATCGATATACTGAATAAATTATAAAAACAACCATCAGCGGTTGAGTGGTAAAATTAACAGGCAATATGCACAGAGCTTTAAACAAACCTTGCATCCAACTATGGACTTCTCATAAGTCTTAACTATAAATGTCTGATTTGCTTTAAGCCAATTTTCTTTCACAAGTTTGTCCCTATGTTCCATCTGCTAAATAAATCAATAGGAGAACCAAAATCTAATTTAAAAATAGCTTATTGTATAGATTATCATGTAAGGCACATCTTTTATATTAATTGTTTATATTATTTATAGTAATGGCAACTCGAGTCATAGTAAAAACAAAAATAATGACACAAGATAAATACCTAAAAACACTTGGAACCGTTAAAGTTACCTTTTTAAATAGCTGTTACTTACAAAACATACGTAAAATGTAATTTTAAAAAAGTAACTTTAATGGTTGATGACAGCTTCGTTATAAAAACTCAATATTTCTACCTGTTATATCTATAAAAGTTGCATCTTCCTATTAAAAGAACTTAATATCCGGAGTAAATTTCCACACGGCACTTTTTATAGCCTCATCAGAAATTGGATTAGGGAGGGCTCGTTTTCACTGGGATAATTCTGTAATACTTTTAGTAAGTAAAATGAATTGAGGTAAAAGTGACCAATAATATAATTCGCTTATTTTATAATTAATTAGTCTGTTTAATTTCAAAACTGGTGTTTCATAAGCGATGAATTAAGAGCATTTCTGAAAAAAACCGTTAAGAAAATATGTGAATTCTTCGTTCTTACACTTAGAAAATGATTGTTATTTTACATACTCCAAGAAATTGAAGATATAACAAGTAGAAGTTAGTAAATGAAGTTCAACAAGTCTATCTAAAATTGATAGGTCTAGATGGTGATTCGGTGGGCTCGAGGACTATTCTCTTGAAGCAACCCTCTGGAAGATGATTGAGGATGTCTTGCACGTTGGCTACGTCGCCGACCAGCTGATCATGCTCGTCTTGATATTGCTTGATCCATCTGTGAGACAAAAAATAAAATATATATTTCTTGAATTATGAGATCAAAAACGGCTCCATCGCAGAATAATTAGAATAACTAAAACAGCCCCATAAATAAGAAATAGCCTATATTTTGCCGTGGGAGTATTCAGGACCCGGGCTTAAGAGATTGATAGGCGAAAATTAACACGGCGACATGAGTGGACGATCGTTCGCGAAGAAAAGCGATGTTGTTGCGATGCGTTGCTACGTGAGGGGTAAGATATTTTAATACTACACTTTTGTACAATAGCGTAGCATACGAGGGCGGTCCCAAAAGTACCCGACCTGACAAAGAAAACAATAACAATATTGGAAAAATATTTATTATTTTTCAACATAGTCTCCTTTTAGCTCGATACACTTTTCCCAACGATGTTCTATGGCTTCAATACCCGCTTTATAGTAGGAACCGTCAAGCTATTAACCGCACTCTCTACTTCTTCATTGTTGGCAAATCTTTTACCACCGAGCCATTTTTTTAAATTTGGAAAAATAATCCGAGGGAGCTAGATCTGGCGAATAGGGAGCATGAGGAAGCAATTCGAACTTCAGTTCGTTGATTTTAGCCATCGCAATGACGCACGTGTGGACTGGTGCGTTGTCGTGGTGAAACAACACTTTTTTTTTCTGGAGATGGGGCCGTTTTTCCACTATTTCTTCGCTCAAACGCTGCAATAAGGCTGCATAATATTCACCGTTGATTGTCTTTTCTTTTTCGAGGTAATCAAAAAATATTATCCCATGTGAATCCCAAAAAACGGAGGCCATAACCTTTCCAGCTGACTGAATGGTCTTTGCCTTCTTTGGAGCCGGCTCACCCTTCTCAGTCCACTGCTTTGACTGCTCCTTGGTCTCAGGTGTAAAATGGTGGACCCATGTTTCGTCCATGGTAATGAATCGACGCAAAAATTCGGCTTTATTGTTGCGAAACATTGCCAAACACTCGATGGAAACATCCTCACGGCGCTGTTTGTGCTCCACTGTGAGCAAACGCGGCACCCACCTTGCGCACAATTTTCTCATGTCCAAATTTTCAGTTAAAATGCGATGCACAGCACTTTTTGAAATGTTTACCATGTCTGCTATCACACGCACTTTTAGTCGACGGTCATCCAATACCATTTTGTGGATTTTCTTCACATTTTCTGGCGTAGTGACCTCACTAAGCCGACCGCTGCGGTGTTCATCTTGACAGCTCGTACGACCTCGCTTAAACTCAGCTACCCAATATTTAACTGTTGTAAACGAAGGAGCAGACTCCCCCAGAGTAGAATCCAACTCGGCTTTGATATCGGTTGGACTTAGCCCTTTCAGATGGAAGTATTGTATCACATAACGATGCCCAATGTTTTCCATGGTTAAAAATTCACTGAGATCGTTCACTTTGGAGGGCTAATAAAAAAATATTATTTGACGTAACGTTATTAAATTTTTAAATCAAGTTGTTAAAAGATGGTACTATCGAACGCGGTAATTGATTTTTTTTAACTACCCGTATTTATATGTCAGGTCGGGTACTTTTGGGACTACCCTCGTATTCTTGAATCGCAGTATTAAAAAAATACACTCCAGACATTTTACTTTCATTGCTTGCATAAAGCTGTATTGCCATTAACTTGATGCAACAAAATATTAGTGTAGGTAGTGTAGATGTAAACGAAGCTAGAAAGGTTTGTCAGGATCGTACAAATTGACGATCGATAAATCTCTGCCAATCCCATTGGGAATTAGTGGCGTGTGTAAATGTATGTAAGTAACAAATTATATGCCTGTGAGCGTTTCGTCACGTAGGACGAACACTTCAATAGATTTTTGAACTGATTGTTATAATCTCTTTGCTTCGCGTTCGCGTACAGTCGCCTGCTAAGGCCACTGCTTTACCACAAGCGATATCTTATACCAACTAATTCTCCCATTTAGGTTGCAAATCTATAAGAGCTGTGCGAGGATAATGCCTTTAGAAGAACCGATAGAATCGCTTCATTTACTTGTGTGATCGAGATGATGAGCGAGGCGAGGTAAATTAAGCGATTCTATTTTTTTTTAATGACACATTAACCTCGCACAATATCTGGTGGAACTGCACCCTTAAGGTCAAATGTGAAGTGAAATCGAAGAGTTAAGTGAAGACAACCTTTTTATGATTTCATTTTGGGGTGGACATATTTCATTTTAATTTGAAATGATCTCGTCCCAAGCAATTTAAATCGTGCAGTCGAACACAATATTGGCCAAACAATATTTATTTGAATATTGATATTGAAACTTTCTTTGATCAAACATTTTATTTTATTATAATTAATATAAGATCACAGAATTATCTTAACACGAGAAGAATTCATAATTTAGCTAACAAATTACTAGACTAACTAATAAATAAAGGAAAGATAAAATTCGGCACCGGCGGGGACCCGCATTTATTTATCCTTTATTTATTAGTAATAATCCCCACATGAGGTTTTCATGAACAAAAACATTCAAATTATGTGATAGTTAGGCGTTCTCAACATTTGCATTCTATCTAAAAAGGTAGACAAGTGGCCTTCCGAATTTGTAAAAAATTCGGTGGTAGGAAACGCAAACACTATTAAAAAGTGTAAAAGAAATAAACGATAAAAGAATTTCACACTGGACGCCATTGACACTAGCTCAATTGGCAGAACGACGGGGGCGTACACCCGAGGACGCGGGTTCGATCCCCGCCGGTGTCGAAATTTTACATTCCTTTATTTATCCTTATTCTAATGAGCACTTTTTGCAATGCCAGCGTACTAAGTTGTATTGCTTGGCGTTTATATGATTCTATTGCAGTGTAGTATAACAGTGTCCCTGTTATCCACAAGGAAGTGGGCTGGACATGTCATTGATACTCTTTGGGCACAGACTCAGACAGTGCAAGCAATTATATTTAACCACGACGCACAGTGGAGCGGATTGTATGGGAGCGTGGAATTAAATGCTTAGTTGAGTGAGAAGTCATTCGTATCGTATTATTATTGTTTAGTATTGACTTTTGGGTAATATTACAAGCAACTTTGTCTTTGAAAGGTCATTGGGCACCATAGTATGAAATGTATACCCATGGCGTTACAAGAACAAAATAGGGTAAAATGGATAGCTAAGTGCCCCCAGTTTATGGAAATATAGGGCGCATCACTGTGGCTTCTGTCAGGATACAAAAAAAAATAGACAATATTTAGAAATAGTATTTTTGTAATTAGCTTCTAAGAACAATACAATTCACTTTATGAAAGATTAACAATATACATATAATATACAATATACATAGCTGTGTAGTGTCGGCTTAGAATAGCACTACCTCATATCTTCCGGTGGGTGTACGTAAGAGGCGACTAACGGTTTTGGGGCTTTTGAAGGATTTTTGGGCGATGCGGTTGGAGACCCATCACCAACAACCTTTATTTCACCATCTTTTCCCCACTCAACTTCCAAAAGTGGCTTAGGAATTTCTGATTCCTTAGCTCTGGCTACCTCTTCTAGGGATTTATAGCCGTGAGTATATGTATGTATGTATGTAACAATATACATTTTTCAAATCCTTAAAATAAAGAAAATCATTATTTTAAGTTTTATTCTACATAATCAATGTCTATGGGTACAATTATCTGATCTGAAAATGCCGCAGGTGCATCTGTTTGTTCCTGGTGTCTGGCCCATGACAAAAAAATACCACGCTGGCTATATGCGCGCAGCTACCAATTGTACGACGGCCGTGTATGCAAGAGCAGTAATAACTTTCGATACTACGTCTACCGTATTCTGTTGGGTTCAAAATTCCCATTTTTTCAATGTTATATTATAAGTTACAGACAGCCTTTCTTTTAATAAAAAATACCGGTTACGAAATGTGGGATGTAACTTAATAATTTAAAATGAGTTTGGTTTTTGTACACAAACTTTCATTGACCGGGTCAGATTTCGCCCATTGACCTTTATATCAAAATTAATAATTCATCAAACAAATAAGAAAATATGTTGATGACTTTACAGTTCATAAATTTGGCAATATTTTATTTTAACTAATAAATAAAGGAAAGAAAAATTTCGACACAGCCGGGAATCGAACCCGCGAGCTACCGTGTCAATGGCTGCTATCCTTGCTATGCTATTCTTCTATCCTTTGTTCTTTTTGTCCTTTGTAAAAGTGTAAAAGAAACAAAGGATAGAAGAATTTCGCGCTAGCAGCCATTGACACGGTAGCTCAATTGGCAGAGTGACGGGGGCGTATACCCGAGGTCGTGGGTTCGATGCCCGCCTGTGTCGAAAAAAAAATTCCTTTCCTTTATTTATTAGTAATAATCCCCACATGAGGTTTTCATGAACAAAAACATTTAAAATAATATTTTATTTTATTAAATTAATATTGTATTTTATACCGCATATAGTAACTCTTTTAATTGTGTTATAGTATTACTTATGTATTACTTTATTGGATTTCGTCGATTTATACCTCGCACAAGTTAAACAGGCCTAAAAACAAAAAGCGGAGCTAGCCGCAGCTGAAATTTGCATCAAAATGATGGCAATGGTTCCTTGAATAGTGTAATATACATGACTCACCTGCGAAGCTTGCCGCAAGATACTTATGATCCAATAAAGGGCAGAAAATGCATAGAAAAGTTAAGTAAATCGTTTCCAAAATATTATAACACTTTTATATACTCTACATTACATATTTTAAAATAACATAAAAAGAAATCGTGTGTTCCTAATGTACTTTGTTTAATTTACGTCTATATACAGCACGCTTTTTTCAACAAAATACGTTGAAGCTTAACGGTCTCACTAAAAGTAAGCCTAAAACAAATTACAATCTAAAAAATATATCATAAGAGTAGTTTTGAGTTCCTAAAACTTTCAATGTATAAATACAGCAGCACTCAAAATATACAATATCGAACCTACCATGAGAAATAAGATCGGAAACATGCTGGGACAAAGAGCCGTAATTTCATACTTTTATTCACTTTTACAACATCATCCATACTTATCATACTTTCACACATGTCACTCATTACTTCATCAAAGTTAACATTGCGGAAACAATGGTGTCTTCCTCTTTCTCAAAGAATCCCTCAAAATAAAACCTTACCCTAAAGGGACATAATTGGGGATATAATTATTGGATGAAAAAATTTGGTTCTCAATTACGTCTGCACCACAGTTACGTCTTATGTCGCGCATCAAAGTTGCGCGGGTTTACTAGCGTATGATATATTTCTAAAATAATTTTACTCACTTCGGGAATCATCAATTTTTGTGCTCTATTTTATATTTAACAAAATTCTTTATCGTCTTATATTCATCTTCGACTCTTTTTAACTTTGTCATCATTTAAACCCAAATCAATTCGTTAACTAGGTTATATACCCAAAAATAGATGACATACATACATACATATACTCACGGCTCACACACAAATAATAATCCCTAGATCCTTGATCCCTCATAAATCCCTAGAAGGGGTAGCCAGAGCTAAGGAATTAGAAATTCCTCAGCCACGTTTGGAAAGTTGAATGGGGAAAAGATGATAAAATAAAGGTTGTTGGTGATGGGTCTCCAACCGCATCGCCCAAAAATCCCTAAAATTCCCAATACCGTTAGTCGCCTCTTACGTACACCCACCGGAAGAAATGGGGTAGTGCTATTCTAAGCCGACACTACACAGCAAATAGATGACTTTCTGAAATAACCTTATTCATTAATATACATACCTCTTCTATATAAATTATAATTTAATATTTTGTAACAGGATAATAAAAAAACTAAAAGATCATGAAAATCTTACCTTTGATGATTGTTCTTAGCGTCGGTGAGAACCTTGATTTTTCCCTCCAAATCTGCTGCTTTCAAGTCACTGTCTGCGGCATCAAGGCTTTTCTCTGCGAAATAAATCAACACTATATAATATAAAATACACTCTTTACAAGTAACACTAGTTGTAAAGAGATTTTGATATTGGTATTTTTTTCAATTTCTGTCTTTTTTTATGAAGTAATATTAAACCATATTTTTGCATATATAATTTGCATATTTAAAACCGATCCCCCAATGTTAAGTTGCTATCCAGCGCTATGTTCTTAGCTTCATACTCAACTGTAGTCGTAAGATTTACGCAATTTATTGTATAAAAATATTTGTAACAAGACTCTATTCCCGTTAAATTATTTCGCTAATTTTAGGAAATTAAAAAGCTCGATGCAGTAAATGAAGAATCAATAAACTCACCAAGGCGTTCCAAAGCTTCGCTATCCAAAGTAGGTAGATTCTTCAGCTCATCCATAATAATCTTGAGGTCGTCTAAACCATTCGACACCTGTTTGGCAGCTTCTCTTGCATCTGTGTTTGCTTGGCCCACCTACAACGGATAACAAGTTAACATACATACATATACTCACGGCTGTAAATCCCAAGAAGGGGTAGCCAGAGCTAAGGAATTAGAAATTCCTGAGCCACTTTTGGAAATGTGAGTGGGGAAAAGATGGTAAAAATAAAGGTTGTTGGTGATGGGTCTCCAACCGTATCGCTCAAAAATCCCTTAAAAGCCCCAATACCGTTAGTCGCCTCTTACGTACACCCATTGGTAGAAACGGGGTAGTGATATTCTAAGCCGACACTACACGGTATAACAAGTTAAATAATTGAAATACAAAATACATATTAATATTAGCTGTAAGTTGTGTAGTAAAGGTTTAGAATATAACATAACATAAACGTCACGCCGTTTATCCCCGAAGGGGTTGGCAGAGGTACCAATACATCTGAACTCAGATGGCAGCGCCATACGAAGGTACCCACGTTTAGAAGAAGAAGTTTAGTTTAGAATATGTTTAACCATTTATTCTTGTGGGTGTCTTAAGAGGCGATGAAGGATTTGGGGCTTTTTAAGTGTTTTATTGGCTACGTGGTAGAAGACCCATAACCAATGATTTTTTATTTAGCCATCATTTCCCTAGTCAACTCTCAAAAGTTACCGAGGATTTCAAATTTCTACCACTTGTTATCACTTTTGGAATAAGTATGAATGTATATTTATAATAAGTGAAATCTAATAATTACCTTCATCTTGGCATCGCGAGTCAGTTGCATGTTGTCAGTGGCTTGTTTAACTAAGCCGTCTATTTGCTGGCCAGTTGCTTCAACGCGACCTAGAAAAATTAACTTTTTACTATTGGATAGACCAAAAATTATAGAATAGTAGGTTTTCTTATATTTTTGGTCTAACTATAACTCTGTCTTTAAATTAGGTAGTTAGCGGATTGTTTCAAAGAATGGCAATAATCTATATATATCTCTATAGTGTTGTACCATGTAAAATAAATTTTCACTTTATAGTGTTGACGCTATTGAAACAGCTTCCAATTCAAATAACTCAGTTTCCCATATTGATGATGTTTACGCAGCGTAGGATACATAGGAAATCACTAGGACGTCATATTGTAAACTATATATGTTTTTTTTTTGCAAATCCAATACTATACATTTAATCAGGAAGAGAATACAGTTACTGAGAAATTGGTTTTTGGATTACAATGAAAGATGCTTACTGGACAACTTTTCAGCTTCATCTCGCAGTTTCCCAGCATCAGCACGGGCACTTGATGCCTTCTTCTTAACAAAGTGCGCTGCCTGTAATAAGTTCCACAGTTATTATTTATCCCCAGTAAAAATAGTTATATTCAGTATTGTAGAGTTGGTTTGGAATATCGATTATCGCTTATTGTGAATGTCGTACCACTAATAGATATGTATAGAAGCTGTATGGGACTTTAAAAGTTTGCTTAATCATGCAGTTGGGAGGGATCCCATCACTTCTATTTTATCAAATTTTGCTAGTCTTAAAAAGAGCCTAAGGAGTTGATGATTAAAAAAACTACAGCTTTCTAATATTGGAAATACAAACAAAAGTATTTAGTTTAAATTAAAATCAATAATTTGTATCTTTTAAAAACAAAACAACTTAACTTAAATTGACTATATCGTCATTTCGCAACTTGTTTTTGAAAGCAACAACCAGATAATTTAACCACAATCTTTAAAATGGGAATCATCAATTTTATTGCTACTAATTTATTTTACATATAAGTTAATAAAAACGAATCCATTACAGTTGTTTGAGGAAAATATGTTAATTAAGAACGCATAAAATCGCTTCATTCACCTCGCCGCGCTGAGCATCTTGATGACGATGGTAAATGAAGCGATTCTATTGGTTTCACTTTAAACACGCACATTTCTACACATTAGACATATCTGATGGATTTCTAGCCCATTTCGTCTGAGAACCATATACCTCTGAAGCCGTAGCATACTGTTTCTGGGCCCCATGGTTCCCTTAGCTCAGTATTCTTTTGGGTATAATTGTGACAGTGAAAACTGATACTTGGCTTTTAGTTATACTTTTAAGTTGCTAATTAACTATAACTAGCTGTAAGTTTTTCGTAATTATAAAATAAAATAAAAACACATTAACCCCGCCCATCTCTGGTAGATTTCCAGCCTAAATCGTCACAGGACCACATACCTCTGAAGCCGTAGCATATTGTTTCTGCGCCTCCTGCGCCAAATCCCTGGCTTCCTTAGCCCGATCACTCGCTACGTTGAGGTCCTCAATGATGTTGGTGATGGTCTTCTCGGCCGAGTCCACCTTGGCTTGGATGCTGGGCACGTCTAGTAGCGCTTGCTCGGCTTGCTGACGGGACTCTGTTACTTGGTCGCTGAATTCTGAAAGGAAATAATATGAATGGAAATTACAACTATGATAGCTCAGTGGATAACACAACCATTTTTATGGTTAAGATTACAGCCATAATAACTATGTGGGAAGCCCCAACAACGTTAAAGCAGAGAAGTGTGGTTGCGAAACCTAAGTCAGGCCTACACAAATGTGTCTTTTCTGAAATCATTTGTGTGGTTAATTTACCATGGTGTTAACGGCAAGAGAAAACTTCGTGAGGAAACTCACATGGCTACGCTGTATTTAGTTATGTGACAGCGTATTCATACTACCCCCTATCACGTCAGTACACTGTACAAGCAAAAATGACACGTGATGTTCAATTAGTACCTCTAAGACCTCTTCGGAAATGTACGGAATAAAGATTAAAAACCTCAATACATTTGTGGAAACCTCGCTATGATACTGCTCTAAATTAATTAGGATGTAAACTATTATTTACTTATATTGCTTTTGGTTTCAAATGATGCAAATTCAGACAATATTTTCGTGTCATTTTGGCTCTCTCAGATGTCTGAAGCTTTCTGTAGTTCGAACCTCTTTCATTTACATATTAAGTTTGCTGGAACAAAAACATTTGGTGCAATTTTAATTACCTTTAAGAGTAGTATAAATTTGTTTCGCATCTTTCAAGGTGTCCTTGGTAAGTTCTACGTCACTCTTCGCTGTCGCGTGAAGCTCGTCGAGTTTCGCTAAAAGCTCGTTAAGCTCTTCTTGTCTGTAAAAGCAAGCATGCTTTTAAATAACTTCAAACATAACAAAAGATTACGTGAAGTTTTACCAAAAACTATTGCACTGTCTGCTAGTTACATTCTCATATGAGATAAAACACTCAAATGTGCTACTAAAGTTAAGTCTAAACTTTGTATCAAAGTTTTTTAGTCTCCAAACTATTGTAAACTATAATGGGTAGCAAATGACAATAAAGAATATTGCAATAAAAAGGCAGTGTAATGTGTAAACCTCGATTTCAAAAACAGTTGGAATTTACCTATCATGTCCTTGGTCTAGCAGGTCTTTGCCGTTTTTGATGGCATTCTCTAAGTTTTGCAACACTTCCGCATTGTCGTTTTCTAGTTTTTCTAGTTTGTTGTTCAGCTCGTCCATCTGTAAAAAACATAATATATAAACCCTTCATATATTGGTTAATGTATGATTCTCAAGATCTCTTCATACAATAAGGTAATACTCGTAATATTACGAACCAATATTGTTATTCATCACCAAACTAAATATACAAAGATTATTTAAAAAAAGTTTTATGTCAGGAATGGGTAATTCAACGAGCGCTCAGACTTCATATTGTTCATGATAATCTGAACAAACCGTACACCTAAACACCAGATAAGAAATATTCAACAATATCGATAAAAAAAACTTACAGTTTTATTTAACTCCTGAGCATTTTTCTGCAACTCATTCAGCTTGATATCCGGCAAGATAGTCCTGTTAACTTCAGCATATTGGTCCAAGGCTTCCTCGTAAACGGCTTTGGCTCTCTTAAGGACCTGTTCTGCGAGTTCCGTCATGCTGGTCAACTTGCCACGGGCGCCGTCTAGCTCGTTGGACAGGATTTGAACTTCGATACTGGGAAAGAAATAATTTATAATGTCAATGCTTGAATATATTTCTACTTGCTAATATAAAGTCTATACCTACCCCTATGGGAATAGAGAATGTGAGTATAAATAAGCAATTAGAAACCGAGTATAGTGAAGAGTAAAATCTCGCGCTGCTAACGGTTATGCCTTTCATCTTTGGTCACATATGGATACCAAGTGTTTTCCTAAACGTCAGTTCCGTGGTCCAAATTATTATTTATCTGCGCTATAAATATGAATGACAAACTTGATATTTTGTACCAGTTTGTCATGTTTAAACAAATTTCCAGATACATTTTGAGGTTGAGAATGGGTTGAGAATTCAATTCATAGTCACCTTATGTTAGCCTGCTTATTGATTCCATCCTTAGCCAGTTGGTTAGCAGCCAAAGAAGTGTTATATGCCTTATCTGCAATCTCTTTGATGTTCTTAGACTCATTCTCAAGTTTTTCAGCTAAAAGCCTAGATTCCTTTGCCAAAGAAGACATATCTACGGATTGTTTCCCGAACTGTTCCGATCTGTTACGAGCTTTCACGAGAGCTGCTGCGCCTTCTCCGTCCAAATATTCGAGAGCGCTCTGCAAATAGTTATTTTGTTATTGAAGGTATTGTATCACCTGATTTACTCTAATCGCTAGGTTAGGTCCTTAATTTATTGATGTGTACGCAGAATATCAGAATATCCTTGTTATAAAAAAACATATTTAAAAAGACACTTACATTGATATCTTTCTGCGCCGCCTCAATAGTATCTTCAGCTTTGGATACATTTTCTTTGCTTCTGTCGACAGCGTCGTTACCTTCGTTGCTCTCGTCTTCTATCTTATACAACATGTTTCTAAAAATATATATAAATCCAGTTAACATTAAATTATAAAGCAGATATTTTTGTTTGTACTGATTAGCGGAAACATTCAAACATTCAAAGCTAACTTTAGCCACCGATATGGTTGGCTCCTGAAGTGAAGTAAGATTTTGTACACAAAGCAACTCCATTTTACTTTCATTCTATACTCCAAGAGGTGTCAGATTCAACGATTATACTCGATAATGCTTTATCTGAATAGGATCGTATCGTTAGACAAGTCTTCTGAAAAATGACAAAAAATAATAATTCACAAAAACACTTACTTGACATCGGCTAATCTGTCAGCAAGATCAGCAAGTTGATCAGCAACGGAGCCAGAATCTTCGCCCTTCTCTGACTGAGCCAGCTGAGTGAGTTCCTGGATTTCCTCCTTCACGCGTTGGAGCTCGTTGTTGAAGTTCGCGTTTTTGACGACCGTCGGGGCTTTGGATACCTTGGCGAGGATCTGAAATGCAAATTGTTTTGTAACTAGTTAATATTAGCATCCAAAACTGCATCGACTCACATTTCACAGGTTATGGGTTGAATTGATCAAGGGGGTAAACTCACAAGGTCGATATATGAAAAACAACCCAGATTGGTAAGGTATTGCATTCCGTGCTTTGGAAGTTAAGGCCTCGGTCTCGGCTACTATCATACGAAATTCATAGTAGCACCTCGGAGGGGAATAATATGGGTTCTGATGATTAATACTTATCCAAACCAGACAGAAAAGATTCGATTGATAAAGTAGGAGAGAAATAATCTCAGCCTACCACTAGAAATTAATATAGTGGGCAATATCAGCTAAATCACAATATTTTCATACTTCTTTTGCTTTCTATAAATCGATGACCACTGGCTACACCCACGCCAAACCATGATTCGTTGTCACGTTTCGCCTCATCAGATCGTGCAAGTTAGAGCCCGGAAACAGAAACGATGGGCCTGAGCATTTGTAATGCATCTCCCTCTTTCTCTACGAGTATATCGGCTGTAAGTCTGAGTTGAAAAGAGACAGCGATAGCACACAACCTACAAGTTAACCGTTTTTGTCAATTATAAGCAGAAGTCGGAATTTAACAGACAAGCATTTCTTTTATATCTTAAATATTTACCTCATCGAGTTCCATGAGTTGCTGTCGATGAGCATTCACAGCATCTTGCACCAGGTTGTAACAAGGGGGACAGTCCTCACAGCCTTGCCCGTCTGCTCTACGTTTCTTATTCTCCATGCACCTAAGGAATATAATAAAAAATACATTCTGTATGTGTTTTATTTTCTAAATCATTTCACAAAACCCTAATTTATGGTGAGTTGAGTTGTACTTAGTCATATGAGATGTCTGTAAAAATAAAGATAAACTTGCCTAAGTACTCTGGTCACGTAAAAGTGGGTACTCCCAACCAAGTGACCAAATATCACTACAAGTACAGAAGAAATATTACCTCTGGTTCTCTTTGAATAATAAACTGTGTGAAATATCTAATAAAGAAAACAACACAATGAAAATAGCCAGGATATTAGAGCAGCATTTTATATTGAGGATGTTACCTGTCACATCTACGTCCTTCAACATTCTCTTGGCAGGAACATTGACCCTGGGCGTCGCATTGGTAGTTAGTGGAGCCCCATTCGTCGCAGTCACAATCACTGCAGCCCAGCATTGAGAACCCGTAGTGGTAGGCACGACACTGGTCACAATGTTTGCTGAAAAAATTTATACATATATAGGTTGAAAACATAGAGAGGATAGTTTAAAGTGGTGAAAATGATGTAAAGAGCCAGTGTGGTAATGTATGGATAAACAACCAGGAAGAACACATTTAATATGTGATAATTTAAATATACAAATTTGATATTCAACCATAGTGAATTTTGTATATATTTTTGGCTATGTAGTAAACAAACTCAGACACTTTCTTAATACTTAATACTTAATAATAAGAACGCAGTACAAAGTGTTACATATAAGATCATGCTTACCCATCGATTCCAGGTCGACAATAGCATTGACCGGTAAATGGGTTGCAAGTTGAGTTGAATGACCCCTCCAGATTACAGTCACATGGCTTGCAGCCTTCTCCCGAGTTGATATCATAGTATCCATCCTGAAAAAAAGCATATTAATTTTATTACTAACAGTAACAAACAATGGTACATTTATTTAACAAATATGTTGAAAGAAAATCACTTAATTGAAAATACAGGTAATTATAAATATCAAAGCTCGACTATAGTGATGTATATGTGTGCAAATAATTTAAATTATCAGATTAGAGCTGTAGTATTGTTAAACCATATACAAAATAGGCAAGTATAATTCATACATCACAGGTATTTTTAATGTGACACCCAACACAGTTCCCGATGTTTATGATCATGGGACTAAGAAAGCATTATGATACTATTCAAAAATTAAAGTACCATTCTTCAACTTCCGATCAAGGGGCTAATTATCCTAGTCAAATCTGGATTTTCACTGTAATAATTTATTTGCTCTAATTCAATTCTTTTCAGAAAGTTTTTTTATCTACATGTTGTGTATTGTAATATGATATAATAATTTTACCTCACACTTGTCACAGTTTTTACCAATGACATGTGGTCTGCAGGAACAAAATCCGGTGAGCCCATCGCACTGTGGAGGACCTTCTTTGCTCTCAATGGTTCCTAATTCGTGACAGCCACATTGTTTGCAGTCTCCTTTCTTTTTTGGGTCTAATGCATCACCAAAATATCCTATAGAGAGCAAAACAATTTAAATTATTAAATTATTTTTAGAACAATTACAGTTAATGTCGACTTTGAATCAAGTTCATAGTTTAATGTAGATAATTGTACAATCATATACTCACGGCTATAAATTACATAAAGGGGTAGCCAATTTTAGAAGTTGAGTGGACAGGTTCATTGTTCAGCAACAAATGAAAGTTGCTTATATTTATATACATACATATACTCATGGCTATAAATCCCTAGAAGGGGTAGCCAGGGCTAAGGAATTAGAAATTCCCAGCCACTTTCGGAAAGTTGAATGGGAAAAAGATGGTAAAATAAAGGTTGTTGGTGATGGGTCTCCAACCGCATCGCCCAAAAATCCCTTAATAGCCCCAATACCACAAGTCGCCTCTTACCACTCACCCAACGTAAGAAATGGGGTAGTGCTATTGAAAGCCGACACTACACAGCAATTATTATTGCTATGTTGATTATTAAATGTCTAAATTTAAGTGAGTCTATGACTTGAATTTTGAATAGCAATGAATGAATGGTTCCTTTTTTGATTAGAGTATCTATACTATTATCTATACTTATAATAAATCTGTAGAGAGGTCAATTCTGTACATTAAATATATTTTCAAAATAACTATCAGGGGGTGATTAGTGATCGATACTGATGCCAAAAATGCAATCAGTAAAATTTTTGTCTGTCTGTCTGTCTGTCTGTACGTCTGTCTGTCTGTCTGTCTGTCGGTTTGTATGTTCCTTATGGAAACAAAAACTACTCGACGGATTTTAACGAAACTTGGTAGAATTATTTTTCATACTTCTGGGCAGGTTATAGTGTACTTTTCAGCAGAGTAGTGAAGGGGAATTTTGGGAAAATTTGGGAAAACGGGGGAAGTTACTCAATTTTTTAAGCTTCCGTCGCGTGTGCAGCCTTAGTGGTTATAGTTACATAGAAATCATGTATGACGGATATATTTTACATAAAATTTTCTAAAAAATATCCTTTTGCAGCATAAGTCTAACTTTTATGGTTGACTCATAATAACACGTGTAATTCCTGATAGCTAGCAGTTCGGAGCATTCTGATTATATTTGTTTACTCTTACGTTTATAGTTCTCTCATTCATCTCTCATTTAAAAAAGTTTACATTATTACCTATTCAATAAAAAAAGAATCATAGAAATCGGTATAGAATAACCAAACTTATACATGAAATAAGCTATCGCGCCCTGTCGTCGCACGTGAATGCTATATGGATATTTTTTTAGTAATGATTGCGCGCGCAAAATATAGCCGGGAGTATACATATACTCCCTGTATGTATGCAAAGTTTGTAACTCTGATTGTTTGTTTGCATGGTTTTATTTTCGGAGATACTGAACCGTTCATTAAAGCGCTTTCATAATCACAAAGCTACACTATTCAGGAATGCTATAAATTGCACTAAATTTCACAAAGGTTGAGCAGTGATTGAAGAAACCTCAGATATTCTTAAAACTACGCTACCCGTGCGAAGCTGGGCCCGATCTACTAGTAATAACTATAAGACCAAGTTGTAAAAACGGTCATTTTCATTATTTATAAACTTTGATGTGATGACACTTTCAATCGAAGGCAGTTAAGTTTTTGCACTACAGTAAAAACACAAAGTAACATAATTCAAAACTATATAAAAACTTTTACAAAACTATATATATACAAAAAGAACTATACTTTCCTCTCTTAACAAAAAAAGGAGTTTAAGATATGAAAGGAAGTATTCAATATTTACCTCTAAGACAAACTAATTTATAAGTTTTATTTGAAGGGAACAAAGTTTTATTTGCCATTAGCAGCTTTAGCAGTAATAAAAATATCCGCCCTTGATCAGAGCTTGTCATACATTTAATTTTTAACTAGAAAACTGCAGAAACTATTCTGTAGTCCGTACAATAATCAAAAAACTCAAGAAATAGTCGGTCTTGAAATTCAAAACAAAAGGTAACGTAACGGAACGAAACGATTAGACATGAGTATGAAATATAGTCACGTCGATAAAATCACTGTGATCTGCCTTCCACAAAAGTCACAGTGACACGATTTGAAATAACTACAGATCCACAATCTTTTCTTGGCCGGCGGCGACTAGGTAGGTAGGTAGTCGCCGCCGGCCAAGAAAAGATTGTGGATCTGTACGTTACAAAATAACAACGTTCCAAAATAACTATGTTACTTGTTTCGTTCCTTGGAACCAATAACTGCGGTCACCATAAATAAGAGTGTGCGTGATATCAGTATGGCAGATTCTATACTGCCAATACTAATATTTATGATAATTCACGTATTTGATATTTTTACCAATTTGTAAATGTTACCGTTATTGTAATATTATTATGATAGAAGTTTATATACTAAATTTATATTGAAAGAAAATATTTATGATCTAAAATTATGCATTTAAACTGGTAATTATGAAAGCCTTTATTTAGACGTAAATGGCTTTTAGCCATAAACTGTTTGCCAAAGAAAATATGCGTTTCATTTGAATTCATTTCAAGAGTTAGGAATAAGCAGTTGAAAATTGTATTGTCTTCACTTATTACTTTCAAAATATTATAAGACACTCATGACGTTTTTGAAGGTATAAAATAATTTAATATGATTTGGTGCATCTTGTGTAAAGTAATAAAAACTATGAAGAAGGAGAAATGATAAAGTGCTTTTTTGACTCGCCGACATGCACGTGTTTCGTTTCTAAGAATAACAAAAGACCCTAATCTCGATATGTGTTTACATTTATGACAGTGTAATAAGAAAAGAAAATTTGAAATATTTTGAACGACCGACGTACAAGGCTCGGTACCAGAAAGGTACAACAGCTGCTGTTCCTTAGTCATAATTATAATCCAAAATAATTGTAAATAGATTTAGAACAAAATTATTGTAAAATGTTGATTCAACATAATAAACACGCCGCACTTACTTAAAATTATTGCGACAGTCCTAAGCCTGAAAATGTGTGAAAGTTATTTTGAATCAAATATTATTGTCCTGAGATATTTTCGTGACTTGATAAAATCGTTACAAAGTCACTGAAATCACTATACAGTGACAACGGTGACAGTCACTATATTAGTATTTAGTAACCGAGGTGACAAAGTCACTGTGACTTTTCGTTGTTATTTTTATATAACCGGAACAACAGTCACAGTGAACGTAAAATAACAACTTCGCTCATGTCTAGAAACGATGCACTTTAATTATTTGAGGGATGGGCATCTATTTGTGTGTTTCTAAGTTATCGATAACGATGAGATGAATGATAACTCTTAACGTAGGTCTAATAAATCGATGAGCTAAGCAGTATTCTTTGGCTAAGTACCAGCTACGTAGGTAGGTAGGCTAGTAAAAACACGTTTCAGAAGCGACAGAGTAAGCGTTCTAAAAGTCAGCCGATGAGGACAGCCTTTTGAAATTTTATACTAAATGAAACAATAATTATTGTAGTGATGTCTAATTCACAAGGCCTAATTGCTGTTTTATTTTCGGAAGTTGTTTCTATATTTCCATTGGGTTCAGAAGAGAGTATATACTCTACTCTGAAACCGATGGAACCACGGACTTCAGATCTTGAAATAAATATCGACATGTCGAAAATACTGTCAATGCCATGACTAATCCTTTTGTTATTAAGGCAAATCGTTGAATCCCAAATTCTGAAGTCACAAGTCTTTAAGCAGTACATGTCTGACAATGGATTTTCACTAGGCGATTGATGAGTGTCATTCACAGTTATAAGACATAGGTGAACCAGATTTGTTTACACAACAATAGTTAGATGACGTTTGTATTTGGGTGTTGAGGGACCAACAGAGGTAGAACGAATGGTGGAGTGGATTTAGAAAAATATATTTTATATACTGTTGGTGTCTTTATCATTTGAGTTTTTAATTGTCTGGATGATGAGTTCGTTTAGAATAAAGAATTTGTTGTATTCTGTTCGTTCGGTAAATAACCACTCAGACCTAGAAACCACCTTTTACAGGAACTCTAATAAACAACAAAACTTATTGTGCAACCAACTATCACATCTGGATCTACTCTTCTAATCGAAAACGATAATATCATCCATATCTCTTCTAACCCCCAATGACGTTTATTTCTGTATCCCTGACACGAAACTAAGATACTAAGTGATAATTGACAATTCTTTTATACTTGTATTGATAACCTTGTTTTACCTTCGAAGCGGCGAGTGAGACACGAATATATTTTTCGAACAATAATGTCGTTTTCGTATTGAAGAGTGGTCTGCTGTTTCTGGAGGTCAGATCAAGAACGATATTAGGCATCAAACGTATTTCTTTTATCCCCTATTATCATTTAGTTATGTCTCGTTCGCACGAAACGTTTTTTTTTTTCATTTCTGATAATTAGATAAACATGATAATTTTAAACGAATCAAACGATAACACCGTAGTTGCCGATAGTTAAATCGACTAGACAGAGCCAAAATCAATATTTTTCAATACATAAATATATTTTATAAGCAATTAGAAAAGGTGCGAAGGCTTTCATCGTTTGCAGAATTAAGAGTAGCCCTCTTGGTTCAAATCGAATCTAACTTTTCGATAATAACGAAATATTAAGAAAGTACCCATCCTTAAAAACGTCATTTGAAATTCAAATTTATTTTGAACTGTTTATGTTATTGTTTTGTTATATTTTGTTGCTTTTGCAGATGTGATTTTAGACTTTTAGATTATTTCTGTACAGTTTGTGTTTGTGTTCATCTTACAGTTATAGTACCGAAGTATTATAGTTATAAACTAGCTGAAAATAGTTTCTAAGTAAAATAAAAAGTAATCATCAAAATATGTATTTAAATTACTTAAATTTTGTTTTGTCCTGCTTTTATGGGGTGATATTTATAGTATTGTAAATAATATGTTAAGTTTGTCACAAGTTTGTAAAAAGAAAGGTGTTGGTTGAAAAAGACAAAATGAAGACATTGATGACTGGTGAAGGTTCAGAATAATCTAAGGTAAGAATTTATTTCATTTCATCACTTCCCAAGGCTCCTTTCAATAAAATATTGAATACCTCTTTGTATGATTTGTGTGATTATTAAGTGCAACAGTATTAAGTAAAATATAAATTTTTTACTTATAAGTAAAAAATAAATAAATAAATAGATAAATCTTTTTAGCCAATTGCAACATTTAATTATTATTTTTGTAAATTGATTTTTTGATTGATTCTCATTGCAGACCCAACATTAGTTGAGTTGTACTTGGTCATTTGCAAATTCACATGATACAGGAAATCCAAGCTCAACTTAAGAACTTTGCATAGTTCTGGCTTAGAATGTCACTACCTCTTTCTACCAACGGGTGTTGTAAGAGGCAACTATGGGTATGGGGTATTTTTAAGTAGTTTTTGGGTGATATGGTTGGAAACCCATTACCAACAATACTTTATTTCTACTGGGGATGCAACAATACGTCTGTTACAATACCAATATGAATGAGGAATACATCGTAATGGCCAAATACGATAACGAATTACGATACAAATGCATCACAATATTTTATTAATATCATTCTCATAAATTTATTGGAAGCTTTGTTGTATTTTATTATTATACAACTAAGTGAAAGTATAAAAAAAAGTTATGCATTTTTAATAAAGATACTTATTAATTTTAACAATTTTCATTATTAACTTATGATTTCAATTGTTACTTCTGTTTAATTTGTTACATTTACTGACTATTAATTAATTTAACTTGTCGTCCTAATTTATAACTGGCAAATTCTTATTCAGAAATATTTTTAAGTTGTTTCCCTTAAGTCGGTTTCTCTCATTACTGTGTATCAATTGGATCATGGGTCCAGAGCTGTAGCCAAATACAGTTTTTATCGGACTACAACTTACCAAACCGTGCCTCCATTTCAATAATTTTCAAATCCTGTGCTAACCCCCTAATACTTAAAGTCATGTCTCTGTTTGAACTTGAATGATTCAGTACTTGACTTTGTAGCTTGTTCAAAAATTTGGAAATAATTGTTTCGTCAAAATATAGTATCGTAATATCTACGATAACGAATGATCGTAAAGGTATACGATTATCGTATCGGTATCGTTGTATCCCTAATTTCTACCATCTAATCTGGTCCTCTATCAGCTTCCTAATGTGGCTGATGAGATTCTAGCTTTGAAGCTCTGGCTACCCCTTTTTGGGGTTTATAGCCGTGAGTACATTTATGTATGTCCTTAAGAACTCTGAACCCCACATGATGTTCAGAAGTATTAGTACCTCTGCTACCCCTTTGGAAATATTAAACATAAAATTTTGGGTTTGGGAGAAGATTTCTTTTTTTACAAATTAAGATTTATAATTTAATTATAAAAAAATAAAAAAGAAATAATAATAACTCCACTGGGCAACTCATACAAATGCAATTCAAATAAAACATAGGTACTGAATACTGATATGTTTCAAAAGCACTAACTTTTTTGGAAATTTGGTTCTTTGATTTGATCTTCGGATTTAGTTTAGGATCCTGAGTTTGTTTCAGCACTAAATAACATAAAAAAGAAGTTTTCACAGTGAGAAGAGTAAAAAGACGAAGCGTCAGGCGGACAGACGCCAGGCGCCTGCCTTTTATAGCACATTCTATTTGATCTCATTATGTCCTCCGAAGTCGTCATTAGTGTACAAAATGACAACTTACCACTCAAACATTTGTCACAGTGTTCCCCAGCGGTATTGTAGATACATTTCAGACACTCTCCAGTAGTTCGGTTGCAGTTGCCGACAGCGTTAGCGTCCACGTTACCGTTGCACTGACATTCCTCGCACTGCTTCGCCTCTCCGAACTGACCAGTAGGATCTCCGAAGTGACCATCGGCGCACACTTCGCATTTGGGACCTAGAAATGAAAGCTACTTTAGTAAATTGACGATGATGTTTATCTGAAACTTTTTATATTTTGTATGTTGAGTTGCGACACTCTTTTAATAAGCGGCTGTTAGAGATAGTGAAGGCCCTAAAAAAAATGCGTTTATTGTTTGTCTCTTTGTAATCTATGTTAATGACTGTCTTGCTAATTTAGGCACTTAAATATATACAGTATATATAAAGTAAGATAAAATTGGTTGTTCTAGATCTAATGTTCTTTTTCGTTTCCGTTCTGTAGCAACTATAAATCAGGGATACATAAATACATATACTCACGCCGTTCCCGATGATGATCATGATCCCATTGGGGTAGGCAGAGACTATCGATCGCCACTTTGTACGATCCTGGCAAACCTCTCGAGCTTTGTCTACTTTCATCAATCTTTTCATACATGCTCTTTTATTCTTCACTCTCTTCTCTATTTAATCTTAATGTTTCCTCGGCGATCGTCCTCTACTATGCATTTCTATATAATTAATGTAAGACTCATATTTGTACTTCTTAAACGCTGCTGTGTAGTGTCGGCTTAGAATAGCACTACCCCATTTCCGCCGATGGGTACAGTAAGAGGCGACTACCGGTATTGGGGCTTTTGAGGAATTTTTGGGCGATGCGGTTGGAGACCCATCACCAACAACCTTTATTTTACCATCTTTTTCCCACACAACTTTCCAAAAGTGGCTGAGGAATTCCTAATTCCTTAGCTATGGCTACCCCTTCTAAAGATTTATAGCCGTGGGTATATGTTAAACGCATATATTTCATGATTAGAGTATTCTTTCATTTGTTTACTAATGTTTCGAATAACCAATTAAGAAAAAAACATACCAGCGTATCCAACGGGGCAGTCAGTACAAACGATACTCTCATCCATTAGCTGTATACATCCGCTGTCCTTCGGACACGGACACGGTTTACAGTCATTGGGTGTACCAGCGATCGCGTTGCCATAAAAGCCTTTTGCACAAAGCTCGCAGTTGCTCCCAGTTGTGTTATGCTTGCAGATACAGAATCCTGAAAGAGAAAAACATATTCAACTTACTCTTCATAATTAGTCAAGTGTATTGTCATAAGTTCTACCAAAAACTTTTTTTATCATGAATGTCAAAACTTAACTAAAAATCTTACTTACCAGTAGCGGTGTCGCAAATATGCGCGTGACCATTGCAGTCACATGGTATACAAGAAGAGTAAGGACCTCCGTTGGCCGGCGAGTGTCTGTACCCCGGCGCACACTCCTCGCAGTAATCGCCAACGTACGCTTTGGGACATGAACATTTTTCAACCCAATTCGCCGGTTCCGAACCTTTCTCTCGACCTTCTTTAGCGGTATCCAATTTAAAGTTCATCAGATAACCTATTCCACCTCGGTTGTAAGTTCCTCGTATTTTGATCGCAGTCAAATTCTGCAGTATCGACATAAACTCAAAAGTCGAAAGCGTGGGTGTCCATCCGTAGCGTGGGTCTTCATGCAAACGGAATGTATATTCTTGGGGCTGCAAAGGGAGTTATAAAAAATAAGTGTCAATAGAAAAAAGGCTTAATGTTATAAATTCGCATAGCCACATATCGCATAGCTATTCACTATCTAATAAAATTACCTGGTCCGTGGGCTCTGGGTTATTTTGGCCATAAATGTTCAGAGCGACCGATGAAGTAGCACCTTCGAGAATGATATCTTGTGATGATGGGTAGCCTCTCACTTCACCAAGTCTCAAAGTGAATTTCAGGTCATGATTGTAGGATGCTCTTTGATCCCCTAGGAACTGGTATGGTGCAGAGAAATAAACGACTTCTTGTCCCTTCGACGATACCGCTGAAATATAACAATTTGATAAGAAACATTCATATTTATAATAAATAATATTGTTTAATATTTAATTATCTTACCAATATTTTGTGTATTAGCGTTAAACTGTAACAAAGCATTATTGTGTTGATCATCTTCTGCGCTCCATTTTTCCGAGTCTCTTATAAAGTGAGCACTAGTGGTGTGATATTGGTATTTGGGCGCCGAATCGCACTCCGAGGAATGGCCGAAGCAGAAACATGGTGTACATCCAAACTCATTGTTCAAATCCAAATTGAAGAAGCCTGGTTTACATCTGAAAAGAGTTTATCAAATTAATTTCACTTTGAGAAAATACTACTATAAATAATCAAAAATACGCTGTAAGTTTAATGTTTAATAATTAAAACCAAAAGGTGTATGGGTACAAGAGTTGGTTTGGTAATTAAGACCAAAACGCTAAAACCACTTAAAATATCTTAACTTATCGTCGTCGGTTATGGTAAAATAATATTATACGTTTCTAGATTACTCTGCTCAAATAATAGGCTGTCACATCAATACATTAAAATGTCGAGTAACAAAGATCACGTTATGGTGTTTAACAGATTTAACGTGATTCAATTAGATATTTCTTCAAAAGTGGCTAAGGAATTTCCAATTTTAATGTTCTGGCTACTGTTTCTTGGTACTTAAAGCCATGACTTCCTGATATAAACTATAATACTTACTCCCTACATCTCCGTCCTTCAACGTTCTGCTTGCACTGACAGACCCCGCTGACAGGGTCACACTGCGGCATGTTCCCGTACAAGCCGGACTCGTTGCAGCCCTGGCTCGTGAACGAACGAACGAACGTTTTTTAAATAGATTTATATTAAAATACTTACTCCCTACATCTCCGTCCCTCAACGTTCTGCTTACACTGACAGACCCCGCTGACAGGGTCACACTGCGGCATGTTCCCGTACGAGCCGGACTCGTTGCAGCCCTGGCTCGTGAACGAACGAACGAACGTTTTTTAAATAGATTTATATTAAAATACTTACTCCCTACATCTCCGTCCCTCAACGTTCTGCTTACACTGACAGACCCCACTGACAGGGTCGCACTGCGGCATGTTCCCGTACGAGCCGGACTCGTTACAACCGCAATGCTTGCAGCCCTGGCTCGTAAACTCGTAGAAGTTGGGCGCGCAGTAGTCGCACTTGTCCCCTGTCACGCCAGGCTTGCACTGGCATTTGCCTTGGGCGTTGCACTGGAGGTTTCTCGAGCCTAAAAGTATAAGGTGGTGTTTATGTCGCTTATTTTGGTTTACAATTGGTTTTGGCTGTGTCGAAATACAATGCGAATAGTGAGGGTTTGGCAGTTTATTAAACTTTGTATTATTGGGGGAACCATATAATAGACAGGGACAAATGGTAAACATTGATTAAAAAATCCTATAGCTGTATATTTTCCAAAAAAAAATATAAAAACATGTGTAACTCAGCACTAAGCTCTACAAATTTCAGTTATTTTATATCTTTAGTGTTGTAAAAAAATATATATTTCTATCTTACCGACAGCGTTACAGTTGCAGGGCAGACAGATCATGTCGTCTCCCTGGTAATAGTTCTCCCTGCATCTATCGCAGTTGGGTCCGTCGCGGTTCTCAGCGCACTCGATGCAATGGCCGCCGTGGCCCGTCCTCTCGTACAACTCCTTGTCGAAGAAGCACTTGTTCGAGTATCCGTTACAATTACACGCTGTTTGAAGAAAAATATACGTTTTACTAATACTATAGGTAAGCTTCGTAAAGTTTTTTGGCATTTAATTGAATATGACTGAGAGGTTTTTGCGTAGGTAAAACAATCGCAAATAAGATGATATATCCAACTTTATTTCAATGACAGAACATCAATATTTTTCGATTCATTGATTAAATAGTAAAGCATTGAGAATAAACGAGGAATCGTATTTTTTTGTTTAAATTGGAGCGGGTTGTGGTACTTGACCCTTCTGATAAGGGCTTCACATCCCACGCGAGTGTTGCGTCATTAAATTCGACTAATGTTATCTCAATGGACCCATTACAAAGCTCATTCTCAAAACTCTTGCTAGTAGCATTTACATTGTATTAAAATGTGTTCATGTAATTTGTATGAAATTTAACTTATAGAAGTCCCATTTATTGTATAATACATTCATATAGCATGAAATCTTTAATACACACTTAATAAAATATTAACTCTGCAACCTCCTTCTTTTTTAAAATCAGGTTAGAATTACGCAACGCTGTTAGTTATAAAATTTTACATATGAATAATATGAATCTAAAATGTACAAATAGATCACTCATCACAATGTCACACCCCATACATATACCATCTGAGGCGCTCGAGCCTGGCCTGATAAGGGTGATTTGGATGGACTCAACGACAGTCACCTAGTGCAGGTTGATAGTCTAACGACTAATTCCAAGCAGTTAATAATATTAATTTTCGGATAATCATTTGATTTAGACTGCATTATCCTACCAAACTGGATACAATTATGAGTCCATCTCGTGATTCAATTCAATTCATTTCATTTGCATGTCACAAGTAAGCTTTAAGAGATAGAAGTAGATCATTATCGTGTAGTATATAACAAACATATACTCACACCCTTAGATTCTCACTGAGTAAGGCAAAAACAATCTATTGCCACTTTCCGGTGACGTAATTTTGTTGCCTCACTAACATTTATCAATCCTTTCATACGAATCAAGATTGATTTTGAAACAAGGAGCAGTGTAGTCCTGGATAGGAAAAGTAACAATAAATTTATTATATCGCTCAATATCGCTGATAGAACTTAGATATTCATGAATTTCTAATTTGCTTAATGCTTATATAAAAGTCGCATTTATTTTCTGCAAGGTAAAAACATCGCTGTGAGCAAGGAAACGTTTCGCAATAATCAATATAACGGATGTTTGTATAGAAACCTCGGAAGTAAAATCTTTTATGATGTTGATGATAATGAGACATGCAGTGATAAGTTCGCCAATGCCAAAGGTAACTGGAATTGTAACTTACCCTTGCACTCGTGTACGTTGTTGGGGGACGCGCGGCCCCACGGTGCGTCGTTGTAGAAGTCCAAACACTTTTCACAGTCCCGTCCGGCTGTGTTGTGTTCGCATCTAGATCAAGACAAATGAATATAGTAAATACATGTAACCAGAGCTCTATGTATTTGCAAAAGTTTCTTAAAAGGAAAATTCTTGCCGGACTTGCAATAAAATATTTATCCATTTGTAGAAATGGATCGTTGAAATTGTAAAGAATGCCTGGTTTTCCGAAGATAACGCATTATTTCAGTGTTCGCCGATACATCGTACCTCTGATTTTTCACAACAAAAAATATTTAGCTATGACAAAAACAACACGTAAGAAAAGAAACATACCTGCAAGCTCTAGACCTCGTCCCGTCGGGCATCTCGAAGGTATCACAGCTGGACGCATGGCCATTGCACTTGCACCGCGCGCCCACAGCCACGTCGGCGATGGCGTACCAGTACGAGCGCAGCACCTGCACGTCGCCGAAGATCTCGTCTCCAAACGTGTTGAGCCGGTCGAGGGAGATGCGGAGGTCGGTCGCTGTTACCCATTCCTGGGATTGAGGAGTGGAGGATTTGTAGGGTTAGATTCGGTTGCGTTGGTCGTGTACAAAGGGTTAGTGGTTTAGTGATAGAAATTAAAAAAGTTGAAGACTACTCGTAGTATGTGGTATAGCACTAGTGTCACGCTGTTTTATAGTTATTAAGTTCATTCTTAAGAAGTATTTATGTAAGTATTTAAAGGATATTTAAACTATTAAACGAACCTGCAACTCCGGACTATTATCGAAAGTGTAAGCCGATGGTCTTCCTTCTAATGTGGAAAAGAGCACGTTACCGCCACTCAAAGGAGACACGTCAGAGTATTCGCTGGTGCAAAGTGCTCGGGTTTCAGCGCCGATTTCAGCGGCTTTCTGCTCAGTCACGCCATATGTGTCGCGGCAAGACGCACTAAAATAGTACAACCATAGTCAGCTATTGTAAAAGAAAAATGTGATAAATAAAATCATCATTTTAAAAATATTATACATACTATACTTAGAGACAGTGTCATATATTACTTACTAGTTGCTGTTGAAGAAGTAAATCTTTTTACCTGAAATACTGGAATGGCTCCCAGTCCGAGTCTTCGTTGGTTTTCTTATATATAGCAAAACTTTGAGGCCGCGGCGAGTAGAATACTATTCTGACGTATGTGATATCGTAGGCTTTTCCTGTAAAAGGTTTCTTCGTTACAATCGGGATGATTTAATGAAATTATTTTAATACAATATGCACAATATTCAGCGTCATGTAAGTGCTGCAATGAACGATTAACAATTTCTACCATATTCTTTTCGTCCGATCTTGATGCTATACGATACGTTGCATTATTACAATAATTTATGTAACTTTGTGTTGTAAAAATTGACCATCATAAATCGTTCACGCATTGATGTCTCTAATTTTTCCAATGGAATTCAATCGTTATTTTAAATGAATTACTCATATTATCTTACCTAAATGAAGCGTCAGGTTGACCTGATTCGGATATTGTATGCCTTCTTTCATGGTCTCCGACTGCCACCATGTTTGGTTGTCTTGCTCGTAGTGCAAGTCGGTGAGAAACTCGCTCGAGAACTGCCGAGGCTGGCAGATATCGCATGATCTGGTGAAAGATATTGGCATTTGTATCTATGTTTAAGTTATATTGTAGTGTTCGCTTAGAAAGTCGTGGGTAGTGTACTTGTTTTTAGGTTGCTGTGGATTGTTTAGCAAAACTGTTGATATTGGAGAACATTCCAACGGGAGGAAGACTAATGACCAGTAAATGTTAATTGTGACATATCAATTCATAAGCTGTTGATGTTCAGAGAACTGTTTAGCCACATTAAACTATTACGAAAATCGGCCTGACTTTTATGCTATTGGTGCGAACTATTACCTAGTTTTTTCTGCTATTAAATTGTGATGACTGTATGATATAATACAAACACACACACATACTCACGGCTATAAATCCCTAGAAGGGGTAGCCATAGCTAAGGAATTAGAAATTCCTTAGCCACTTTTCGAAATTGTTGTGTGCGGGAAAAGATGGTAACATAAAGGTTGTTGGTGATGGGTCTCCAACCGCATCGCCCAAAAATCCCTTAAAAGCCCCAATACCGTTAGTCACCTCTTACGTACACCCACGGGAAGAATTAGGTTGTGCTATTCTAAGCCGACACTACACAGTATACATGATATAATCTGTTAGAAATACCTTGTGGAAGTCCCTGCAGAAGTCTGTATGCAGTACATTTTCTCTCCATTGTCACCGCAGGTGTTGGTGGCTTCCATCTGTCTCATGAACGCTGCATTTTGAAACTCTGGTATACATCTCTGAAAACAAAATGGTTGTTATTATATGCTGTACAAAGTTAACTTACTAAATTATATTACATCTGTCCCTAAAGAATATTCGGCTAGTTGTTGGTTGAAATAAAGTCAAATTACACAAATCAATTTAGCCTCGATACGGAACTGAGATATGGTAACTAACTTGAACCTCTAGACCTAACTAGAACCGTAAACAGTCTAGACTCAAAACAGAACCGCTATAATTATAATACAAAATAACAGGATCTATTCCGAGAGGTAAACTTAAAATTCGTGTTTAATTATTAAGGGTAAATTTAATGGATTCTACGGCCAAGAAGTTTTACAGTAGAATTATTTGATAACTTCGCCATCCATACATAAATTGTCTCCGATTATTTCTACATGATAATTCTTTACATTCAGATGAAGAAACCCTACAATGACTGCTTGAACCGAAACGCGGAAACGTGTCGCCAAGTTTTATAGTAGTTCAGCTTTGAGATAGTAGTTTTGCCGCCAAAATAGTCGCTCTATACGAGTATTTACCACTGGTGCGGGGTTACCGACGCGGGCATTCACCGGGGGCGCCTACTACGAGCTAAGACTCACTAAGCTCGTTTTGTTTTATCTCGTAATGGAGTTTTCGGATGACGAAGGAGTGACGGAATATAAACATTGCTGCACTATTTTAGGAAATCATTTTCATTTAGTTTTTGTTACGTTAAGTAGTAATGTATTGTTATAAATTTTGCAATTAAGTCTACAATGATTTCTCTAGTAGGGACTAGAGAAGAGAAACTTTAGAATTTCTTTATACAACAGTAATAATCATGACATGATTAAATTATAACTTGTAATAAATGATGTAAATGCGATCTCGTTAAATAATACAGATAATTTACCACTTTAAAACATTCAAAACTTTAAAAATATATTATTTTATAAAAGTAAACTTTATTGATTTATTTTCTTACTGTATGATTTTCATATATATACTTGCTCGTTACTTTCTTCTTTGAGAAGAAAAAGCTCAAAGAGGAATCATTTCCTCTTGGCTTGAGTGAATAAATCAGTACCCATACTTGAAGTGACACTTGCAATATAAAACCCCATTAAAGTTAGTTAAAATGGTGTAAAGTGAAAACCAAGCCACATTATGGAAGTCCTAGCAATGCGCCAAACGTAACCAAAAGCAACAGTAGCCTATTTTTGTAAACTGACACAGATGTACTTTTGATGTACGCCGATATGACGTCATTTCCTGCAATACTTGTCTCGCAGCTCCACTATCGATACTCTATATTTGTGTACTATCTCGTTATGTGTAGTCCGAATTAATTACCGCATAAACTTTATGTGAATGTAATAAATTGTATTTTGGGTTTATCACTTTTTTAACTATTTGACGTCTTGCCGGTGTCTGCGTGTAAAGGTTTTATTTAAACTGTAAATGTCGATATCACTCTTGTATGGGAAGATTAGCAGAAAGGCAGTTTTGATAGAATCGTACAAGTACGTACGTACGTAGAAGGTACAAAGGTTACCAATAGTCTCAGCCAAGCCCAATTGTAATTATCGCGTGAGTATAAGTCCTTTTTTAACCTTGAAATGAAATGGTTTTAAATCGTATACATCAAACATTTATGTAAACGTAGAATTTAGTTTGAATACAGAAATCTAGTGCTCATACTTTTTTCTCCACCTGTGTGTTGGGAATCAAAGCATTAGTTTATCCATTTTCTCAATCATTGTCTCATAATTTTTCACAAAATATTGTCAAAATTAATCGTAACTATCTAGCTTAAAAGGGAAAGGAACTTAGAAATTTCCAACGATGCGCGCGACGATGCACTGAAAATACCTATGTCGTTATCGTGGTATAAGCAGCAGTCCAAAATCGATTTGAGTGCCTTAATATACGATCGTAAAAACCTTTTTTATAGCTTTTGAAAGGTTGCATATCAAAGAGGCAAATTAGATCTTTTAATGACTAGAGTTGTGTTAGTTATAGAAATACAGAAAACATACAATAGCTGTATAGTATCGGCTTAGAATAACACTACCCCATTTCTTCCGGTGGGTGTATGTAAGATTCGACTAACGGTATTGGGGCTTTTTAGGGATTTTTGGGCGATGCGGTTGGAGACCCATCACCAACAACCTTTATGTTACCATCTTTTCCCCACACAACAATTTCCAAAAGTGGCTGAGGAATTTCTAATTCCTTAGCTCTGACTACCCCTTCTAGGGATTTATAGCCGTGAGTATATGTATGATTATATGCATACAAAGGCGTTTTTCTAGACTGACGGTTCTTCATATCCTAATCGAAATCAAAATTAGAGTTAAGTTTAAAATAAAATCGTACCAATATCATAAATGCATATTTGAAATGAAGCTTTTTATATTTATATAGCTTTAGCTGTAGCTTTATTTCTATAAATATTATTTACCGATACCGAACCGATATTCACTGTTGCCGTGGAATGGTCAATTCTATATATAACAGTAGAATGACAACGATCCGCCAAAATGAATTTAAGGCGTTGAAATTTGGTATAAGGCTTCCTTGAGAAGTTTAGGTGAGCTGAAAAAAAAAACTCGAAATTCCCATGCGGTCAGAAATAAATGAGATACAACACTATTACTGAAACAGTTACACGTAAGAAGTTGAAATTGGGTATGTGAGTTTCTTGGAAAGTATAGGTACATTTTAGATAAATCTATAGCATAATTCTCACGGGAACGGGAACAAATGGGATACGGGAGAATACGGCAAGGGTAATGATTTTGGCAGTCTATATGTTTATGTTAGTAGGTTCTGCCATGGCTTATTAACTGCTGAACCCCTTTTAAAATCGAAGTGTCAAAAGATTTGTCTTAATCCCGCGTGTTTTATTTATAATTTGTTTTCTTTTTTAGAACAGACAAAATATTAATCCCGGAATCTAAACTCAAGATAAGTTGGACTATGATAATCGAAGGTATTGTTGTATTTGGTATCAACGATAGGTTTTAGCATGCACATCGAAAACAAGTTTTAAGAAATTCGAGTGAAAATATATGTTTAAAAGAGTGCAAACAAAACACATTTTAGGTTATTAAATTTTGTATAAAATCGGCTACGTTAGATTTGTGGAGTTCTGTTATCGTACTATCATGGTTTTATTTTGGTATATGACAACGGATCAGTAAAAATAAACAAATTTAATGTTTTTTGACATGAATTCCTCATGTGGGGATTATTACTCATAAATAAAATCTAAAAACAATAACCGGATTGAACAAAAATATAACCGCCTTCACAGCCAATTGATGGAAACCCAAATTTTCATATAAAATACATACATACATATACTCAGGCTATATATCCCTAAAAAGTGGTCGCCTGTGCTTCAGAATCCGATTTTTTTTATCCACTTTTGGAAGTTGAGTGGGGAAAATATTGTACAATAAATGTTATTGGTAATGGGTCTCCAACCACATCGCCCAAAAAACACTTAAAAATCCCCAATGCCCTAAGTCGTCTCTTACGTACACCCGTGGGAAGAAATGGGGTAGTGCTATTCCAAGCCACATCCACGTCGTAAAACAGTCCACGTATGCATTATGATATTTTTGAAATGTGTTATTAACTACGCAACCAAAACCCTAAAAAAAATAAGTGGGACCATCTTGGAAGCATATCCAACCGAACAGAAAAAAATATTTAGTAGTCCATTTTCCGAGTATACCGACAGAGTTATCTTATCACGTATCTTATATTACAAAAAAAACATACAATCGAATTGGGTACCTCCTTTATTGAAGTCGGTTTAAGGAGTCCGAAACTTACTGACATCAACATCCAAAGGTTGTCGGAAAGATAAGACCGCCAGTAGTACTTTAGATTTTGAAAATATTGTAAACTATTCATTTGGAGATACTCCTTTTTTATGTGCATTAAAGGGTTATCTATTCTTTTCTACTATGAAACACTAATGATCAAGATAGAGCCGCTATATAAGCTACAATTTACCTACTATGTATTTTGTGCCGTCTCGTCCTTGAAAAAATAATGTCTATCTGAGTTACAACATATGAACTCAAATTGGTACTGAAAAAACATAGGAATATCATAAATAAAAGATGTTATTAAAGGAAAGAAAAATTTCGACACTGGCGGGGTGCAAACCCCCGCCAGTGAGTAATAATCCCCACATGAGGAATTCATGTCAAAAAAACATTAAATTATAGGAATATCATTTTAAAATTAGGTTGTTTTTCAGAAAGTTGTTTAATTATTTTAATGAAGTACAACGCGGACATGTCGTCGTGAACGGATAACTAGGTTAAGGATAATATGCCATATAGTCGATTTTATTAAGGTGGAATACTGCGTACATCTAACCTGTAAAAATTATGTCCCCGATATCATAAAAAATCAATCATTATATTTTTGGAAATCTTTATGTTTTTGGAAAGATTAAATGAAAATAGCAATTCTAAAATCGCAAATTAAATTACAACACCATGAAAAGTTTAAGCCAGGAATGTGGAGGGCGGGGGCTTATCGCTATTCTCTACATTTTTTGTGTATTAATATGTAGATCTTTAAGTTTGTCACTTACTTATACTCACGCCCCTTGTGCCAATTGGGGTAGGCAGAGATTATCGACCGCCACTTTGTAAGATCCTTGCAAATCTCTCTTGATTCTGTCATATTCATTAATAACATGGGATAACAAAAAAATCCAGTCAGCAAAATAAATATTTCAAGAAGTTGTCTCCTTTAAACAGTAGTTTTTGAAATATAGCGCATTTAAGAATCGCCATCATAATTTTGTTATTCATACTAACAATGTAGAGGCCCCAATGGCTGTCCACGATGCTGTTCTAGTTTCTACTCTTAGTATGACAACGAATGTTGGGTGCGGCAAAAGAGGGATGAGATTGTAGTGAATGCAATAAATAAGAGGTCTCTCTGAAAAACTGAAATGTATTTTGTTAGTGAGAATTAGTCTCCTGAGTGATGCAGTATGAAAGAGATACATAGAGCCATAGAGAAGAGATGCATAGTAACTTCAGTATACGATGACCACAAATTCACATAAGCAAATATGCTTATAAAGCACGCGTGAGGAGAGTCGTGAATAAAAGGGCATGTATGAAAAGATTGACAAATGTAGATGGAACTCGAGAGGTCTCCCAGGATTTTACGGCATCGAAAAACGACTGGAGTCAATTGGGGCTTTTTAAAAGATAGTTCACAACCTGTCAACAACCATCTTTATTGTAGAGCCATTGCTCCAAATACCTTTCGAAAGTAGCTGAGGAATTTCTTGTACCGAAGCTCTGGCTACCCATCTTTGGGATTCACAACCGTGAGCCATAAACATACATGGAATGAATAAAAATATAATGAGGATGAAAATTCCACCAAATATTTTGTATACAAAAGCGACTCGTTGTTTTATTACTTCTAAGGGCAGCAAACGAAAATTTTACGGTTCGTTATATATTTAGCGTTCCGCCAACTCTTCTTATTTAAATGTAGTTATAATCCCAAAAACAGACTCTTATCTTTAGCTATTTGTCAATGCCAACCGCACAACCCACCAATTTCAATAATACGCAGATCACAAAAATGAATTGGGAGAAATGGTATATGCTTTCTGGATATTGCATGGCATCTAAGACAGTATCATGTATGTTAATTTAATTGAAATCCAATATTATCATTCATAATAGCTGAATTAAATCCTTAAAATACGCTAACAAAGCATATATAAAGATCCGGATGTATATAGAATAGAACCCTCAAAAGCAACCCTTCAAAAGGTCAAGAAACTATGTCGCATTCTAGTTTAGGTTGGTTATTGGCGAGGTCATTTGCTCTTAAAACTTAATTATTACTCGCTATCATATCACTGAACAGCGGAACGCGTTTATCACGTATTAACATCCGTTCTTTTCTTAACAATCATCATTATAAATTGTGTTGTAATTGCGTTATGTAGAGTCGGGGACAGATCTGATCTATCAATAACGTTGTTCTGGACACAGCGAGGTGTGCTGCTGGGCTTACCGCTCCCTGCATTCCAGTTTATTGCTACATCTGACTACATTTTCATATTAGCGCAGGCGCTTTATCATCTTTCTATGTCTATGGACTATAGGCATCCTCTTTCCTAAAACGTTTCCTTTAAATTTGTGATAGCTCAACACAAATAGTAAAATTTTAAGTACAATGAAGTATCAAATGTGTTAGTATAGAAATATATATCCAAAATCCATGTTGTTAAACATATCTATAATTTATTCATTGGTCAATATATAATAAGAAATAACTATCTCCAAAACGGGACTGTGTATTCCCCGCAAGGAACGCAGAGCCCGTAATACGGTATCCCTAAAAGGGCATAAAAAAGGGCATTTGAATACCATTAAGGACATGCCGACGACTCACATTATATTTACAACCATTACTTATTGCTCAGTGCTTTGTAATAAAGCTTAAAACTAAAGTAAACCTAAACGTGCTTTATGTGGTACATATAAATCGTAATGAATGAAACACTTACTTCATGACTAATCAAACCTTTGTACAACATAAATCGCTAGGTTTAATTGCACAGAATAACATATACCGAAAACTCCTTATTCACATCACTAAAGTTAGCGAACGAAAAGCTCGCATGACAAAATATGTATAACTTACTTGCGGTACTCCTTCGAAATTGTAGCAGGCTTGTAACCTTTGGGAGTCGCTCCTGGGGGTTTGGAAATAGTAGTCTTGAGCGGTGACGGCAGCGATGAAAAGAAAGTTAGTGATGTAAATCCGTGCCATGTTGGCTGAGCGCGGTAGCGTCGCGCCGGCCGGTCACCCGAGCACACACTGACTGTGCGCATGTTTCACAACACGCTGGACAAAGATCATCAGCGCAGATGCGACGTTAACCACATTCCGTTCCATTTATTTATTATATTTCGTTTGTTTTAAATGATTTTACATAAATGTAAATCCTTTGTGTCTGTCTTACATGTGATTGAGATAAGGTATGAAATTTTATAACAATGTTGTACTTTCCAAAAGTCGACTAGTTTTTTCCAGAGCAGCAATGTAAATATATTTTTCTGCGTTATGTTTTCAAACAATTCGCATTTTCTAAAACTTAACAGCTTTAAATACGACGCAAAAGCCACAAATTATGAATCGGTCCATTATTCACAAAGTTGCTAAACACACATGTGACCAAATAGAGACGTTACCCTGCTTTTCGATTGTTAAATTCTATCATTATTAGGTCTTCATTATTATAAAAGTATACAATTTGTTATTTATTAAGTAAATAGAGGCAATCTAGTAATGCCAGTAGAGGGCAATACTTAGGACACATTTATATCGGACTAAATGTGTACTCAAAAGTGTGACGAATATAAGGAAAACAATGTATGATATAATGTATATGAATAAAGATTGAAATAAAAAAATAAATATTGAAACTAATAACCGAAAAATATAATTAAAATTCTTATTTCTATTGTAAGTACAATATTCTACGAAGTTTATTTTTTAAGACTTTCTGTGAAAAAGCGTTAGTAAGCTAATCTTTAGAATGCCTCTCTACTACTCTAGCTAGCCAGAGAAGCGCATTCAAAATGAGGCGCGAACCGCACAGTGTACTCACTCACACAAATTGAAATGACTGCTTTTTGTTGCCGAGCCCGAAAAGGTCCCAACCATGCTATGCTTTTGTTGCCCTTCTCAATGGCATTTGACGAAGATATCGTTTCGTACCGAAATTTGCACGAGAAAGGGTTCCTTTGTTTTATTTTTCTGCTCGTGTATTTTATACCACTGGAATAGATCAATAAATATTCAAAGAAATTCGAAGGCTTTACTTTAATAGTTTTTTGACTCAAATAGCTTTTAACTGAGTATTTTCGAAAAAATCTTAATATTTAGCATGTAGTAAAACTTTTATACATTAGGTACTTCATTTCAATATAAAAAGTAATTATATATAAAGACGATAAGAGGAGTTATTTTAGTGTAAAACAAGACTCAAGTAATATTATATTTATAATAAATAATGGATTATATAGACTATATTCATTCTGTGTATTTGTAATTGTTTTTCCATATTTGATGTACAATAAAGAGTTTTCTATTCTATTCTATTTTGTATTGTATCAAAAATCCCGTTAATTTGGCTCAAATAGGTCAAATTTTTAAATTGTTTGCTTACTCTTAGCAACAGGATGTGATTTGTAAGTACCAAAAAGTTTATAACATGTGTCAGTGTTAGTAGATTAGGCGGTACGAAATTAAGAAGATAGATAACCCCGCTATTTGACCCTATATGATTATAAAATGTATAAAAAAACATGATATAGTTTATGAATGATTGTTTAATTGTTAACAATAGTTGAGTAGATTATATTTTACGATATTATGGTATTTTATTATTAAGGCCGCTAAATCTTTTAATTAATTATTCCTGCATTTGTAAACCTGCATTTGTGAATTGAAAACTTTCCCTCTCTTCTTTTCAGTCTCTTAAAAATAGAGGAATGTGTACAATATATTTTGATAAAAACAATCCTGAGAACAAAAAACTACGGCTCTACATTAGTTGCTCTACCTTTTGAAAAGATTAAGTCTATCACATTGTCAATGAATTCTAAATATAGATCCATGCATGAAATTCCCCGGCCACTGTTGTTACTTGAGTGATGAAAATATTGTAAAATAAAAGTTTTTGGCAAGAGACCCATCACTCCAATATCAGTTAAAAAGCCCCAAATCTCTAAGCCGGGCATATTTTTTTGTATTGTCGTATTCGACAACTTTTGAAAGAAATAGGTTAGAGTTAAATCGTAGCCTATGTTACACAGCAAACTGACTTCAAAGTGAACAATATTTCATTTTCTATCTTTGCATAGCTCGAAAGGTAACCGTGCAATGATTTTGCCACTTTACTTAATGGCATATTACGAAGATTTCGTTATAAATATACTCATGCTATTAAATCTCGTTGGGATGACAGAGACTATCGATTGCCAATTTAAACGATCCATCTACATTCATAAATATTTTTATACAATGCTTTCTTCAGTTCAGACTACGGACGCCTTAGTTTTTGAGCACATTCTCTACTGACATTACCATCCACAAAGTAATGTTGCAGTAAAATAAAGTGTTGATATGTGAAAACGTAATAAAAATGTATACGCCCGATTTCTGAATTGAGTATTCCAGCTGAGAACAACTTAAGTATCGTTCTGTCGCATTGAAATCTTAACAACTGAATGAGACATAACGATACTTAAGTCGTTCTCAGCTTGAATACTGAATACAGTAAGACTTAAGTATGATAGTTTGAGAGATGAAATTATAAAGGCAATAAGTGCTGTACAAACAAAATGAGTTTTGGTTTGTGAAACAGCCTATCTTAACGGATTGCTGTAAACAGTAATAAGTACACCGAAAACCGGAAGAAAATTAAGGAACCTAATTAGATAACGCAGTTCACTGACCCTGTAAAACTGGATAGCACTGTTATAACTATAATCTTCTTCTCACTTTGATCTCTCGTGACGTGAGTCATTCAACCTTTCCTTTCGGCAACAATTTAGCCTGAAATAGACATGTATTTTAAGCCATATGTGTGGTCCAACTTTCAGGATTACTTTATTAACTAAAACTTTCTTGAACAAATTCACATGGCTAAGCCGATAACGTGTTTAAGATTTACAAAAGTGTATGATAACGTAACAGAGTTAGTCGTTCCTCTTAATACTGAGTGTATCCGACTGTCTAGAATAATGTTACTCTGTTAGCATATATCAAAAGATGAAGAAATAATTAAAATTACAATATAATAAAATTATATATATAATAAAATTATGCAAATTTTTATATTGCACAAAGGTTAGATTATTTGTTTTGCATAAATACAAAGCTATATCTACCTACTCCAACAAAGTTTCTTAGACAACCCATTATTAATTAAATTAAATGCGAACTAAAACAATAACGTTTAAGTTAAATTCATTAGTTCATTAACATGTAATATGATTAATTAAGTTTTCCCATTACGTCTAGTTTTTTGTTTACCTTTATTGTATTTCAGTTAGATCTTGTATGTACAGTGTTTTTGATGGTCGTCTCGTATTATTTATTCTGCAATTATTAATTATTAAGGGTTAGTAATAGAAGGTTTTACCCACCAAATAATGTATTATGTCTTATTAGTGTTAGTCAGTTAAACAACCAATATCTTTAGGTAGTGTGTACGTCAGAAATGTTTGCCCACTTTAAAGTAGTGTTATTTATAAAATATAAATCATTTATAGTGTATTTGTTTACAGCTTTCTTAACATTTTAAGTATCAAATACAACTATAAAATTTATGCCATCCCCATCTTACCCCAATATTTTTTTTTTACTATGACCAACATTTTTAATTTATGACAACATTTAGCAAATCTCCCTCTACGATTACGTTTGTGCCCGGAGACCTATTACCAAATATACCTTATTTTACAATATAATCGCCACGAGATTAAATAAATATATATATACGGGCATATTATACTTAATAACGGGCATATTATAACCAACGTACATAAATTTATCGTAGTCTCGCATAATGATATTTGCATGCGACTGTGCAAATATAATTATGTATAAGTGTGGAAGAAACCGCGAAACGGTATGACACCACGGAGACTCACCCCTTTAATAACTACCAGTGGCGCTTTCACTCACTAATTACTCACTCGCGAGGAAAGTGGCCTAACAACGGACATTGCAATTTCCTAATGTCCTTTTATTGTGTAGCCTACATTCGAGCTTCTTCAAACGTCTATGTCGCTCCTTGTGGTTCGTTGATTGTTTTCTTTTCTCTTGATTTCACTTGTTTGCTCTTGATGTCTTTACTAAATAATATATTAAAAAATGTTTTTATGATTTTTGATATTTGTTTGTATTAACACTTTTAAAAGAAGCTAGATTAGAGTTTAAAAGTAAAACTTTTTATCTCAATTCTTGTTATTTTAATATGTAAATCAAATGAATATAATGCCATAAATATCCCGCCCTAGGGAATAGATTGAAAGTGTTATCAAAGTGTAATTGAAATAAAAGGTTTGTTTTCAGTTTCGGTCACGGTAAAGTGTCCAGTCATTACGAAGCTGTCACTATACCATGGAGAGTAAAGCGGTATGTTCGTTCATATTACTTATTGGTTAAATAAACTAAATAAAGCGGTTACAAACATATGGTTCAGTTTGAGGTATGCAATACATACATAAACTTACGGCTATAAATCCCTAGAAGGGGTAGCCAGAGCTTCCGAATAAGAAATTCCTCGGGCTTTTTTGGAAGTTGGGTGGGGAAAAGTGTGTAAAACCAAGGTTTTTGGTGACGGGTCTCCAACCGCATCGCCTAAAAATAACTTTAAAAGCCCCAATACTTTTAGCTTTTACTAACACCCACGAGAAGAAATGGGATAGTGCTTTTCTAAGCCAACACTATACAGCTACTCGTATATATTAGGTATATGAACCTTAACACGTTGGCTGCCCACCATACTTCACCTTAAGTACTGCTCCTACGCCCCATACATATTTTATGATCCCACCGGTGATGCTCACAGCATAGCCTTATTACTGAGATGCCATGAGCATCACCATTAACACCTTAACGTAACATTACGTTTCAAAGACTATTAGAAAAAACTAAAACATTTTCTTTATTTAAAACTTATGTTATGATACATATAATTTGCACACAAGGGGCAATAACAGTAACTTAAGCAAATTTCGGAAACACCGCTACTGACGCGAAACTGGCGTGTACAGTCCTCACAATATCCTGTGTGTGTCATTTCTTATATTATATTATTTATATTATACCAATTTTTGAAGTCCCTCAGAAGCTTGCAATAAAAATATGAATAATTTTGAATCTTCAAAATAGCGTTCACAGTTTGACTTTGGCCCCCAAAAAAATCCCCATAATAATAGCCTGAAAATTTTGCTTTTGATCCCACCGGTGATGCTCATGGCCACACAGAGAATAAAAATTTATCCCACCGGTGATGCTCATGGCAGCCAACGTGTTAAGATAGTTCTACTAATAGATATAGGTCTTTTAGATTTAAATAATGCTACGTAAATTTAATATCAGGTTTATGCAATCAAACTATTAAGCTATTAGTACTGCAATAGTATTGTCTGTTATGTGAATAAATAAATTGGAAAGACAGCCGGATATATTAACGAATTTTGTCAAACTAAGATGTGGCAACTTTTCACTTCGGCAGAAAAATGCTATCTATGTCAATTTGCCTCTTTGTACATGTTTTTAAGGAGTTAGATTGGATGGATGACACTACTTGGTCACTTACTTATCAAAATTAGATCCTCCAATATCGCGGGGATTAGGATATAAATACTATGGGTAGAGTCAATACAAACCGATTTTTCATCCGATCGATTTAATTAGCCTTATTATTTAATTTTAGGGTTTCATAGCCGAATATAATAAAAATATAAGCCCCTATAGTATAACCATGCCTGTCTCTCCGTAGGCGTCTGTAATATCCTTTTGTTATGGTTAAAAATTACAGTTGAATCTGTAAACGTATTCTGTGAACTGCTATACGATTTTAATTAAAAAAAAACCCAATGCAAAGTATATACATACGAACGAAATGTGGAAGACGCAAATACGAAATAGCTCTCTAATTAACTCCGTCGAAAGTAAACATAATAAAGATTTTTGCGATTTTTTGATGTCGCAAAATTTAGTCAGCCATCCTGAGAATCTGCTGATTTAGGGTGCTTCTTCAGAATCCAAAGTGGGATAGCCAAATCTTTCCTACTAAAAGCACTATCTAACTTGAATAGAATTAGATGGACTCGAGTCCAATATATTAAAGAATGAATGCTTAAGGTATTTACAACAGTTTCTATATTTAAATTTCGTGAATCATCGTTGGATTCTTTCATATATCTGTTATACGCGTGGTCCAGTGCCTACTAAAAAGGAAGAACTTTTACAAAAAAATTACGTAGTGTTGAAAAGAAATGACCTATGCCATACCCGTCCGATTATAAAATCTTTTTCTTAATAAAAAAGGGTTTTGTAATGTTCCAGAACATATAAAACACATATGTGACAAGCTTTTACTGTAAGTGGTTTTGCCTTGGCCGTAATCGTCTGCTTATACAGATTAGTTGGTTATATAATAGTTATTAAAAAATTAATCAAGTTAATGTTGCTCCTGTTTTACTCCATATTCATACTGTGAAGTAAGACTGGGAGTGTTATTCTCTGTTATTATAAACCTTTATTATAACCATGGTGCGGTCGCAATTATTCAATTTACTATAGAATATTTAATCACAGTTTATTTTTTTGTGTCTAGTTATGCAATATATACATTTAATATTTAAAACAGTAGCGTGACTGCCTGACTGACAGCGGACAGCCGAAACTACTGGACGTAAAATTTTGAAGTTCAAAGGGTGAGGCTGAGCTCTAAGAGAGGATTTAATGAAACTACAGCGGAATGGAAATAAATGGTGATTACGTCACAGCCAAGCCGAATAAACTTAAGAAGCTTAACTCTGCTTTGTGGATTCCTTAAGGACTATAGAAGGTCAAATAAATCATTTTTCATAATTCCACCGTGAAAAACAAGGCTTTATTTTAAAACCTACTGGACATTGAGCATGAAATTTAGTATGTTGAAGTGTAAGAGAGTAGCCAAAAAGTGTTAACGAAATGACCACATAGACGAGAATAAGGTATAACAAAAGGACTGATTATACTGAAGTTCGGACGTTGGTTTCTTAGCTGTGTAAGAAAGCATTACGGGTTCGTGAATATTTCAGCAACAACAGGAATAAACGAGATGATTAGCTAATTCTACAAATGTAAGAATGTATATTTTGAATATGGATAAAAATATTAATATTTTCTATTATAATCGAATATGACATTGTACAATTATTACTAATAGAGTAAGTTCATAACTTTGATATAAAACTCTTACGTTAATTTTGACTAATTTAAGCTGAAACTACTGAAAGCAACGTTCTGACATTTAGTTCGGTAATTCGTAAGGTGTAGCGGGCCCACTAAGGATGGAAGCGAAAGCTTTAGTCGAAATCTCCTCAAAAGGAAAAAAAAGTTGTAAAGGTTGTAGAAAGAGATGCGGAAAAATAAAGTAGTAGTTTATAAAGTACAAAACAATGAACAATCTACGTGAGAAACGTTCTTTATATATATGCGGTCGATCTTGGTATCATCACAGCTGAAACCATTTAATTTTATTTGTCATCAATAGCATTAGTTTTTTCAGTTGCTTATGTTTTTATGTTTAATTTCAAAGATATTATGGTTAGGTGTTATGTAAATAATACTACAATATTTTGAAATTAAAGAAATAATTATTTATAAAATAGTTTGCAATGCTATTGATATAACGCAAAGACTTCCCATTTTGTACGATCCAGTTTTAATCAAATCAAATCAATCGTTTATTGCATTCATCAACTCCATTTCATTTACATCATTTACCCCTGATGGTTGTGTTAAGTTCAAAAATCATTGCAAATATGCCCTTCTATACTTTTTATTACTGCTTTCAACGTTATTCAGAACAAAGAAAAAAGTAAAAGACATATCGATGCGACATTTTAAATCAAGCATTAAGGTATTATTGAATTTCAGGGCAAGGAAAGAGGGATACTAAAACTGGAGCCCCGAGCACGAGTCACCATTGACACGTCTCCCCGAATCCAACTCACTCCGCAGGTACATCACTATAGTAACACTTTCATACATACGCATGCAAGTCAGAGGTGGGCAACCTTTGAATGTTGAGGTCCTCCCTAGATGTTGTATTCTAAGTTGTCATTTAGCTCACCCCACCCCACTCCTTCAACTTGACAGTGTTGTATAAAGTAAAGTCTAGGAAAATAAAGTATGATTGGAAATGGGCTAGCTGCCACATCGCCCATCCATCACTTAAATGCCCTACTAAACACTGAAGCGCCTTATAAGACACCCAGGGGAAGAAATATACTAACGCTATTCCAAGCCGACTCTACACAGATATAAATTTGCCAATATGTACAATTTAATTTGAGATATGTAATTAATATTACTTATGTTACAAAATGTAACTTATAATTCTCATTTTCAGAAAACTATTTATAATCAGGAGCCTCAATTAATTAAAAACTATTGTTTAAACTTAAAACTCTAGCTAATTAATTCTTGATAAAAAAAACATCTCTTTCGTTACCCAAAAGCAATCCAATCACGGTTTGCCCAACCTTATTGTATCGATCCACTATGACCTCAGAACCTTAAAATCAGTTGTTAATTGTATGCCAGCGTAATATAAATGTTCCATCGAATAATCAGGGAGAGTCGGGTAATGGAAATGACCGTTTAGGGTTGTCTCCAGTTACTGTTTGCAATTCACGCCTTTTTGAAAACGGATTCGTCGTAATTGGGTTAAGAGGTCGGGTTTTTAATAAAGCTTTTATGGTTTTGATTGTGTTATAATGTTGGTATTTTATTGTATTCTTAATGGGCTTTTTATTTAAAAGCCAAGTTAATTTGCATGCAGTAGTTATGGTTGTTAGCATATGGATGTGACCATATTGCTAGGGTGTGGCGCAATTAAAAGTAGAACTTAATAGGAAAGCACTATTACAAATTATAATGCTGCACTACATATTTTAGTTTACATTAGTTACATTTAATACTAAAGTTTTTGATGCGAAAGTTGTGTGAAGAACAAGGGTATATAATCAATATAAGCAAAAATTTCCGTGATCTCTCGCACATTATCTTATGTCTCCTTAGTCACGTGACGGAGTTCTAAGTGTTTTGACCGAGAAATGGTATGTCGTAAATGAGTTTTTTCATTAGAATTAAGTTATCAGATAAATCATTAATGCACAAATTAATAAAAACTAAACCCCCCAAATACGATAGTGTGCTTTTGGGTTTGATATTTTTAAGTACTTTATCTATTTAATTCTATTTAAATTATTGTATCAGTAATTGCATACAGCATTTAAAAAACTAGTGGCAGCCCTTGCTAATGCGATCTAATAAGTAGTTAATCAACGTTACCAGTCGATTTACATTGACACAACGAATTATGGTAGTGGATCACGCACAAGACTATACTGATTTTATTTAACCATCAAAGACTAGCACTGCACTTTGGTAGGATCTGATTGGATGAATTCAAGGTCTGATGAAGGTATGAGAAAGCCGGTAGATGCTGGTAGCAAATTATCGACCATTATAAAGATTTTGGGAAAAACTATGTTTATTCGTTATTTATCTAAATAAGAAGAAAGAAAATAGTTGTTCCTTGCTACAACTCGTATTATAATATCTGAGTTAATGATGATAAATGAATAGTGTTTGTATTGTATTTGTAATTCCTGTAGGTTATAAAAAAGTTATCGTACGATAAAAGACAAGTCGACTCTTACTTGGGTACTAAGAAAGCTATAAATTATTTGTTTAATATGAAGAAGCAATGATGACGATTTAATTATAAAAATCAACAAAACTGTCACCTCTACGGCGAACTCTTACACCACACATATATTATATAAAAACATATGAACTACAAGTACAAACCTAGCCAATACAAGGAAAACGAATATTACAGAGTTAATTAGAATCAGTGAATTCTATAATCACAGTAAATACTTTTTTTTATAAATTTAAAATAATCTAAGGAAGATAGGCTTTAGTTTGAAAAAGAAAAGAAATAGTTGGGCAATTAAAGGTAGATTTGGCAAAATGTGATCAAGGATAATATGCAGCTTTAGTTTTATTTAATTTTAAAAGCTTGTCTCGTATAATAAGTCCAGCAAAATGTTAGAAATACTAATCGTGAAAACTAATGTAGTTCCTGTTATGGTTAACTACTACAGAAAGGTTGTTGTTTCATAATGAGTTACGCCATTTCGATTGCGGAAAACTTCTATTCTATACCTACAGTCAAAAACGATTCTTCCCTTTTTATTAATCACTTACATCTTATTATAAAATATGCAACAGATTTTATAATATAGCTCGTTAGAGCAACTTGTTACCGTAAATATGCTCAGAATCAGTAATGTACTATATTAAGTTTTTTTTCAATCAATTTGTTACATAAGTGGCTGAGGAATTCCTAATTCCTTAGCTCTGGCTACCCCTTCTAGGGATTCACAGCCGTGAGTATATGTATGTATGTGTATGTTGTTATATAAGCAACCATGAATTCAATGCAAACAAATTGTATTATCCCATTTCTGACTAGTTGCGCTAAGCTCGAAACGTGTACTGTCGATAACAATATTGCAAATATGTATAAAGTTGGTCAGAAATTGAGCCGATCCCGATAGGATCTTCTTATGTATAGGGTTATTATTTTCATAGGTCCTGTGCTATTGTTATAGGTTATGTATGACATGTTTAAGTTCTATTAAAAACCTTAGTCGCTTTATTTTTGCGGTAAAATGTTTAGAGCATGTTTTAGAACTATCGTCCGCGACTGTACCTAAATTATCTTTATTTCTTACCACTCCTTACAATATCTTCAGTCTTATTAATTTTCTGATATAAGAACTCGTTCACATAATTCTCCGGTTTTTTTTTCGATTGATCAGAAACTGTTGCTTGTTGATATTTCAAAAGATGCATAAAAGTAAATTGACAATAATGTCAGCAGCGGACAACCACGGCGCACATAATTAGATCAATAAGAAAATTTGCAAAAACTTTATATAATGATCTCCCCTAGCGATCCCTACAGTGACCAATCCTGCTCTGCCTTAAAATCCATCGGTTTCCTGCAATCGATTCAATAATGTAAAATAAAGTAATTTCTCAATTATTTCAAAATTTCTGTTACTTTATTTGACTCTACTATGCGCACTGGCCGTAAGAAGAGTAATACTAAAGTATTAGCAATAACAAGTTTATTTTCTTGAACTATTGTTATTTTTCGTAAGTCTCGATCGAAATATTATGCACTACAAAAAGGCCGCCCACATTACTTGGAATTTTATTACTACAAACAATTCCATATGTGAACAAAGATTGGATATCCAATGAAATATACATTCCATTGATGAATGCTGCTCCTATTCCGATCAAAGCATTTATGGTCTTTGATACTCTGAAGTAGGTTTGATTAAGCTCATCAAATTAAAAGGCATCTATTAGTCAATGCTACCGAAATGGCGGTGCCGCATAAAATACCTTATTTATCGGTCGGTGTGAGCCGTGCCTTACTTTCGAATACTTCAGTCCGTGGCCAATTCGCTCCGGAGGCGAGGACTCTACATCCGTCCCTTCCCGGCTGCATTGCACACCACTTGGTTAGTGAAAACTATTGAAAAACTGATTAAGTAATCATTTTCAATATTGTGTTAATTTCCTAAATGTTCATATCCGTAATGTCGTTGGATTTTAATTATTTTTGGCGACAAATCGGATTAGAGTCACGCAACCGTAAACGATTAACTTAAAATCAGGCAACTCACAAAGTGGTAGTTATTTTAACAGTAGCTATCTACGCTAAGTAATGAAAATGCGAAATTCATACATAGTTTTCGAAATAACTTTAGTAACATTACTGTGCGTGACCAACAGACAACCATTTTGGTAACATTGTTCTGAACAGTAATTGAAAAAAACGCTTGTAATAGATTGTAATATTTTTTTTAGATTTGACCGAGTATGGTACAGGTAGAGCTAACATTAATTTATTTATAGATAGTAGTTCATGCTATAAAATATATTAGTTAATATTTTATTTATGATAAATAGATTTGGATACGTATACCTATTTGAGGTAGTTATTTAAAATGTAACTTTTTTAAGACATGAGTGCTCTTAGAAGAAAAATGTTTTATTAAAACAAAATTAAACTGGTTTCAGTTGCCATGTACCAATTTATATAAGGATCATCTGATAAGTGTTTATGTTAGGGATCTTGGGAACGAGAGCCAGCCTCGCCGCAACCTTCGGTGGATAGATTATCTGTCACGTGGGCAGCACCCGGAGGCAGTATGACATCTTCTGGTGTCAATCTCTTCCATTTGCCCTCCGAAACGGCAATCAGCAACGAAGTCAAATTCTCTACGGGCGGTGAGTACTCACTTTATACTTACGAATATTGATAATCATTGATAACTAGTGTTCATTTATATTATTAAAATACTTTTGATAGTGTGAATGATTGCTTTGACGTTACGGTGCAATGGACTGTCGTACGTTCAAGAAGTTGATAGAGAAACATATAATTCTTTCGTACTATTACCAACTTGCTTTGTTACTTCAACTTTATTGTGGCAAAAAGGCAAATAAATATTTCTAATTATTCATTAAGATTCAATGGTGTATTTGTTACTGTGTTGTGTGGATGTATAATAGCGCTACCACATTTTTTGCATCCAGTGGCAAAAAATAACCAGTAAAAAATATCCTATCCATCCATAGAAACCCATCACCAACGATACTTTATTTTACCATCTTGGCACCTGCAGTTCTTAACTCGTGGCAAAGTTTCGATTTCAAAGCAATGGCCTCTTTTCTAGGTATTGTAGTTGGGATTTATTAGTATAGTATATTTATAGTATTGTAGTGCAAATATACAAAAATCTGATAATTTATATGGCGGTTGCTAGCTGTAAATGATTCATTATACAAAAAAAATGTTAAGTGCCTTTTTTTTTGCTGTTGCCTTTATGTAATGGCGAGATTTCTTTGTCGGATGGCGTATTTAACACAACTTATAAAAACGTGAACGATCAAGAGTCAAATTTTTACAAACGCGTCTCCTTTGAAATGCAACCAGAATACAAAGACCCGTTAATCCCTTGAAATGCATTAACTCAAGCGGTCACCTCTAGATGGCTCTGACGACGAAGACTACTCGGCCAGTCTGAGTGCGGTGCTCCGTCAGCGGCGCACCAGCGTCCGCAAGTCAAGAAAGAGTTGCACCCGACGACCCTCGTCGCCGTTCCTTCCTGATGACACTCGCTCCAGGAGACGCTCTTCGGTCTTCACTACTAGCTCTGGAGAGTAAGTTCTGACGGTCTCAACTTATTAAGACGTGATACATAGTAGCTTGTTAGTTGAATATTCTGGAAGATTTTTGAAAGCTTTTGATCACATTGTATTATTTTTTTACGGGACAAAGTACTCACGTCGGCTTTTCTGTCAGAAAATTAAGTGTAAATTCAAAATAAATATATATATATGTACTACACAGATGAAGTTAACTACATGAAAAGTACAAAAATTACTTATGGTATATTAGATATAAATGCAAGGTATAAGGCTGCAAAACTAACCCGACGATAGATTTAATAATATATACCACACATACGCAGAACTTTCACGTCTAAGAAACAAACATTCATATTCAACCTATAAATGATCTCAGCGGGTTTCGTACCCACAACCTCTGAATCGTGGACGTGTCGTCAATAATACAACTACAAAAATATTTATTCAGTTTCAAAAGGAAATATAACGTTATTACAGTGTTGGCTATAATTTTATTTTAAAAAAGAATGTATTTACAGCACGGCCATATCAATCGAAGAAGGTGAACCTGTGGCAATTACTCAGGAACAGATTTTTGAGAATATTCATCTTCACAAAGAAGTTTTGGGATCTGTTAAACAACAGCCCTTGGGAATGAGGAGGAAACTAAAAATTGTACATCAGGTAACAAACAATCCTATAAATTCTAATTTCACTAAACAACCTTATTAAATACTATTTATAACATATTTTATTATATTTCAAGGCTAAAGTCTACATAAAGAATCACGAGGGTCGCTTGCAGGAGAGATTGGCGCAATCCAAAAGTACAAGAGATATATACGCTAGATTTAATATCTTGCTTGCTACTGTAAGTATTTTATGTTGTATCTGAAAATGTTCACATGACAAACACTATCCTATGAAATACAGTGTATTGCAATTCGGATAGAACGTGAAGATGATATGAATCGCCAAACAATACAAAAGAGTAGTGATAAAATAGCTTTGATCTCATTATTGGGTTAGCGACTTGGGCTTCTCATAGCTTCTAAATTAATGAAATGAAAGCGCAATTGTATTATTTTTTCTGATGCGATTTCTCTTATATGTCGCTACAATACAACCTTTTCCGTGCTTTGCAAATACTAGTATGTATGGATATTTACCCATTATTTCGCTTATGAGATACAATACAAAATACATACAACTTATTATTATAAAATATTTACATACATATCTACATATACTCACACCTTTAGTTCCCATTGGGGTAGGCGGAGACTATCGATAACTTTGTGTAATCCTGGCAAACATCTCGGGCTTCATTTACATTAATGCACACATACATGCCCTTTTATTCTTATGATTTCGTATTAAAAATACAATCATAGATTTTAAATCACTATTTACAAAAAATTCATTTGAGTAGTCATTTAGCATAGAATAAAGAGTACCTTAGTTTTAGTGATTGTTAGTCTGGCTGATTATTTTCCATAAGCACACTTGTATAGTTTATAATGATAGTTTATAGTAGATATAATAACTGGTACAGTACATGAACATTTGTAGCCGACCTATCATATTCTTCATGATTTCGGAAAATTGTACATATACATATACTCACGGCTATATTTCCCTAGAAGGGGTAACCAGAGCTAAGGAATTATAAATTCCTCAGCCACTTTTGGAAGTTGAGTGGGGAAAAGATGGTAAGAATAAAGGTTTTTGGTGATGGGTCTCCAACCGCATCGCCCAAAAATCCCTTAAAAGCCCCAATACCGTTAGTCGCCTCTTACGTACACCCATCGGTAGAAACGGGGTAGTGCTATTCTAAGCCGACACTACACGGCTTCGGAAAATTGTGTTTGAGATATTTTTGTTTCAGAAATGGCAACAAATGAAACGCGAAGCTGCCAACATGTCCAACCTGCTGATACCTTGGGAGTTGCGGATAAAAGAAATAGAGTCTCATTTTGGATCTGTTGTGGCATCTTACTTTACATTCCTACGATGGTTGTTTTGGGTCAATCTAGTAATTGCTTTCGTTTTGATGATGTTTGTTATTATTCCTGAAGTAAGTGACATTACTTGTATTATATGTAGTTTTACTGCTAAGTAGATACTGAGAGATATTAATGGTATATTTTTCTTACATAGTATTTAACAGCGAATCCAAACGAAGATGGTGAAAGAAAAAAGATACTGGAGGAAGAGACACGCAATGCCAGTAACCTTCTGACGCTTTGGGAATTTGATGGGGTTCTCAAATGCTCGCCTATTTTCTACGGTTACTATACCAACGTGGACCGGCCCGAGTACCGGATGCCGCTCGCCTATTTTCTCACAGGACTCGTAGTTTACATTTATAGCTTCGTCGCCACACTCCGAAAGTAAGTCTATATTTAAATTCACAGGTCGACGACAATTTCTATCTCCTATTCCCCATCTTTCTTATTTTGGAACCCTTCTCTTAACTATTTTAATACACCAACATCGGTAAGCGTGTTTCAAATTTATGTTTTAGGATGGCGGAAAACTCGCGCATGTCGAAACTATCCGAGAAGGAGGACGAATGCGTGTTCTCTTGGAAACTGTTTACTGGCTGGGATTTTATGATAGGAAATGCTGAAACGGCTTATAACCGGATTGCGTCCGTTATACTCGGCTTCAAAGAGGCGTTGCTTGAAGAGGCTGAGAAGAAGAAAGATCTTAGGAAGTAAATATGTCTCCAATTTTAATCGATCTTATTTCATATTTTATATGCTTAGTACATCCAAAAAAACGATGGCGCCATTTTTGACATACATAAGCTGGTCTAGTTTCTTATAAATATATATGAACAAAGCAAATGGATAAAATAACCCCTTAGAAAAGTATAATACTGACTTGTGGAAAGGTATATTATCACGATGATATATTTAATTGAAAACAATCTATATTTATTATAAAGAGGAAAGTTTTGTTTGTGGGATTGTAATGAATAGGTATCGAACCGTTTTCAAACATTCTATTAACAATGTAAAGCTTCCTCCGAAACAAATAGAATAAATACATATATGCATACACAACAACACGCTTAATGTCATATGGGGGTAAGCAGGCAATATGTTGAATTTTTTCATATATTTTCTTTGTCCGTAGCTTGCTTTGTGTCATTTATATGAATTGAAATTACCTGTGAAACCAGTGATATATACTTTATTGATTTCGAATGCCAAATCAATCTTTTCCTTTCAGTTGGCGAGTAATATCGCTGAGAGCTCTGGTCAACGTTGGTGTTGTAATATTACTAGCCGTGTCAGCCTACGCCGTAGTTACTGTCGTCTCTCGTTCTGACGATAACCCGAAGGTCTGGAGCTGGTGGCAGAAGAATGAGACCACCATAGTTGTTACGGGCATCTCTATAACATTCCCAATATTTTTCGAACTACTTGGGTTCCTGGAGCATTATCACCCACGGAAACAGTTAAGATGGCAGCTTGCCAGGTGCGACCAGATTAAATTATCACTAGTATTCGATAAATTTCATAAAACTTGTTATTTAAATTTTATTGTTTCTTCCAGGATAATGTTGCTGAATTTATTGAACTTGTATTCATTAATATTTGCATTATTTAGCAAAATTGAAGGCATGAGCAAAGAACTTAGCAGCTTGAAACCAAGTTTAAATGCATCGAGCATTAATAACAGCGATTTATTAGCAACATATTTTCCACTCACTTGTTCTGAAGAGTTAGTTTCTTGTGAATTCAATGACACCTATGTAACGTATACGATAAACACCGATGAATGGATTAAACAAAATACAGTATCTATACCACTAAATGCAGTGACAATATCAGATTATGAAACACCGGTAGTGGTTCTTCCATCAAAATTTTACAGTGATTTCATTGCAGCTGAAAATTTGGTGGAAAAGCCAAAGATGATAGCTACACCCACTTCAAATTACGCAGATTTATCAATTATAAAACAACAGTTGGAAAAAATAAGGTTGTTGGCTCTAAATACAAATTTCTCTAATATTTTTAACGAAACTGGTAACTATACCGATACTGATTATGCATTTGATGTTTTGGACTATGAGTCCACTGAAAATCCACAAGAAATCGACTCTACATTTGGGGATAATAATACTATTAATAGTAGATCTGATAACGACAGCTTCAGCACCTCAACCAGTGCTGGCTATGACAGCATTAACACATCTGACATATTTTATACATCAAATTGGAACGAAAATTATACAGAAGAAATTACGGAAAATTCTATGAATGCTTCATTTTTCACAGCTTTCACCGATGCAAGCTACACAACAATATCAGATTTATTTCAGTACAACGACTCTTTCAAAGTAACGAATACACTTATGACCAAAACAGACGTATCAACCACATTTGATATAAATAACAATGTAACTAGTGAAAATGAGAATTCATACAATGATTTTACTACCAAAGGTTTCACTACTTCCACCGAAGAGGAACGTGATCCATCGAAAAGTTTTGTTCCTATAATTTATAAAGTCAATTCATTTTACTGTCCGTATATCTCATTCAACTTTACAGTAAATAGGAATGGAATGAATATTACAGAAGTAATTAGCATTAAGAATTGTAGTTTAATTACAAAAAAGTGCTATGTTCAAAAATGCGAATTTTCTAATGTTACTGCAGAAAACATACTAAGGAATAAAAGTGAAAAGATTTTCGTTGACACTGCTTATATAGATAGCCACAATAGAACAATGTATAATTTGACACAAAGTACTAAAAAGAAGTTATGGAAGCTTTGCTGGGAAACAATGTTTGGTCAAGAGCTAGTTAAACTGACTATGATGGATCTGGTAAGAATATAAGAGTAAAGATTATATTGGGTTAATTAACTGTTCACTAACAAAATGGTTGGCTTCTTCACAGGTTTTCTTTTTGCTTGGAACACTGTTTTTGGACTTCTTCAGAGCTCTTCTCGTGAGATATTTAAACAAATGTTGGTGTTGGGATTTAGAAAAGAAATTCCCAGAGTATGGCGACTTTAAAATAGCTGAAAACATATTACACCTAATCAACAATCAAGGAATGGTTTGGATGGGAATGTTTTTCTCACCAGGACTTGTTGTAATTAACGTGTTTAAATTAATTGTAATGATGTATTTGAGATCATGGGCCGTTATGACGTGCAATGTCCCACATGAAGTGGTGTTCAGAGTTTCTAAAAGTAACAATTTCTATTTGGCTCTTTTATTAACTATGCTGTTTCTATGTGTCTTGCCCGTTGGTTATTCAATCGTCTGGGTCAAACCGTCATGGCATTGCGGACCGTTCTCCGAAAATGAAACCATTTATCATATACTTACCAGTAACATATATAAAGTATTACCAAAAAGTTTAAACTTTACTCTGGAGTGCATAGCATCCCCTGCAATTGTAATACCTATTTTAGTACTCTTGATACTTATAATATACTATCTCACGTCGCTGACCAACTCTCTCAGAGAAGCAAATAATGATCTGAAGGTTTGTTCTTGATTGATATACGTTACTGGTACTAACGATTTAATTGAGTTACTAAATCAGTTTATTTTTTTAAGATTCAACTAAGGAGAGAAAGAACTGAAGAGCGAAGAAAGATGTTCCAGCTAGCTGACACCAGAAGAAGGGGTGGGTCCTCAGCGATGGACAACACACCGTTCGCGCGCTGGAAAAAGGCTTTGCCATCATTACCCTTGAGTAAATCTATAGACTCGGATGAAGTAAAAGCTCCAGGCAATGAAGCTCTGGTTACCGGAAAGATTACGAAAAAGAAAGGTAAACTTGTCACCTTGCAATTATACAATAAAATATGTATTTACTTAGTATACTATTTTATATCTTAGGCTTTATAATTGTTAATCAAAATATTTGTTTTAAGGTGGAATATTTGCAAAAATAGTCAGCATGGCTCTGGATAAGAAAACAGATGTCGAAGTTGTCCCTGAAATAGAAAACGATAATTCTTTATCTCCAAATAATGATGACGAAACCGATACAGTTTTCCACGAGGTTTTACCGAAAGAAGTTTTGAAAATGAAAGATATCATATTAAAAATAAAGCGCAAAAACTCAAATAAAATGAATAATGAAACAGTGGAGAAATCAAAATTAAATCTTCCTGTAGACGACGACAGTGAAAAAGCGGCCATTTTGGAAAAGCAAAAACAAGATTCTGAAAACCACGATAGGCTAGCACATGCGGAAGCAAAAAATGATGAACACAAAAAGATAGAGAGAAAACAAACATCCGAATCGAGCACCCAATCCAGGCAATCTGACTTAGTGGGCGCTATTATACCGGTTATCACGATAAGTACAACCGAAACCGATGACGAGTCTCAACCTAAGGAACCAAAAGATAAGTTGAAAGAGAAGCAGAAAAAGATTGAAAGTGATCACATAAAGAAAAAGTTTGTGGAACCTCGACCATCGATGAGTGTTAGAAGCGGTAATCCTGAATCAAAGTCTCTTAAGAGGCAAACTAGCGTCGATAGTACCAAAGATTTTAAATACACCGGGGATAAAAAAACGGATGAAGGACATAAATATCAATATTCTTTGTAAAATAAGAGATGTAAAAAAATATTGTAATATTAAAAATATGATTACTTTAATTTTAATGGATTTTTAATAACTTAAAGTTTTTTTCTTACACAAGCAGGCAAAAACAGCTTACATATCCATATATCATACATACATAAACTAATTCTATTATCGTATGGGGGTAGGTAGAGACAATTGCTCGCCACTTTGTACGTCCGTAGAATACCTCTCGAACTTTGTTGTGTATTAGTGGTCGTCCTCTACTGACATAACTATCCATTTGAATAGAGCCAATATATATCTCTTTCACCACTTTATTGTCCTCTTGAGATCCATTGTGCTCAAACAAATCATCTTACAACCTGTTCCGTTGACGACTCACACTCTTTCTCACTCATCAAATAATCGAACCTACATTTTTTCTGAGGGACCTCATTGGTATTTATCATATTGTAAATAATATTTGATGAAACGGGACAGAGGCGAATTTGAAGCAAAGGGTGAGATTTGTATCGCGCACGCTGCCTGCCGGCGCCGGCCCGCCATTCAGCAGCGAGACGCGGCCGCGCGCGCATCATGTCGGCGTATGCGCGCCTGGCGCTATTCACACTACTAGTTTACTACGCGAATGCAGAAATATTGACGCCGCCATACTTTAACTTAGCTTTAGGTAAAAAAATAACAGCAACCGCGACCTGCGGAGATGAGGGATTAGAGTTATATTGTAAGCTAGCCGGTGCAAACGCAGATCATGACGAACATGTGATCCAGGGACAGGTGAGTTATTTTTTTATTACTTGTATCTTTTCTCATTCCAATATGCAAGTGCGAACTTAAACTTTTAATTAATTACTCCGTTAAAACGTTATTGAGATTAACGCAGTGTTCATTAAGTAATAAAAAAATATAATAGGTTTTCTCAATATTAATGAAACCATTGATATGATAACATCCCGCCGCGGTAGCTTCCGAGATAAATCCCTTATCAGGCGTCCTGTTCAGCAACCATCCGGTTGATAACGAGTTCGATGCTCGCACTTATTCTAAAAAGTGCTTAGTTATATCTTGAACTGAAAATACCAGAAATATTCGTATTTAGGTAATAAGCTTTATGTTTACCAAAAGTCAGCGGCAACTGTTTTACTGATAACCTATTATATGTATATATCTACCATTTTGTATTTTTTACTTACATAATTAGTAGATAAGTTTCTAAGCAAAACTGTGTAACCTCTTAATTTTATCAAATTACGCCCTACTATTCTGGAGTAGTCGGCGACCGGTATCTTTGACCTACGCTCCCTTTATCGCCATTGTGAATGAGACCAAATTTATCTCAACTCAACTAAAAATTCTTCGTTTGCTTGAATTGTTATGAATATATTTAAGTACTATTTCTATAAATTTAGATATTGTAAAGCTATAACTTAGAAATATTGAGCAAAAGCACTGTAAGCTTATTACTGGAAGATAACAATGATTAAGTTGTTTGAAAAATCAAAACTACAACAATATCGCCACCTACAAGAATGTAAGAAGTGAAAAAAATGGTCAAATAAGCCGCTGTGGCTTCCATTAAACCAAAATGAAAAAGCGAGGCACAATAATTATCTTCCGTCGGGAGAGTTCGCCGAATTTCGGCAACTTTCGACTATCCTCGTGTTCTTTTTGGGATGCCCGCGCGCATATGTGCGCCAGATGCTCGAGCGCATCCAGATTTTAATCATTGATCTTTTGTTTAGTTCCCGAAACCTAACTGAGTTGCGCTGTACATGCTTGACAGAAATCATATGTCACTAGAGAATGCCGAATTCCTTTTTCTGCACTAGGTCTATTGTAATGGTCATTTTTGCCATCACTTCCGCTGTTGTCAGTTTAGTACAATCACCATAACTATACCTGATAACTGAGATTATTAATGAGAAAAACAAACTAGGACTTCAATGCAAATCGCGATTGAAATTAATTTAGCTGAGCGAGTTAGGTAAACCTCTGTCTTCTTTCTATCTGTGCAGTCGGTCTTAAGCTTTAAGCCACGCTCTAAATAAGAAACCATTAACTTTTTCTATTGATTTTAATGGATATAGTTTTTCGGTGTTTATTTCTCAATCGTAGTTTCGACCCCTTACGACACTAAGCCATGTCACTCTGCCATTGTGCCTGATCACTGTGCCAAATTTGTTTCAAATCGGTCTAGCCGTTCCAGAGAAGTTCGATCACAAAGAAGTGGCCTACCCGAGTATAACAGCTAGTTAATAATTTTCCCAGCTGCGATTTATATGATTTTAGTCTTCCTCGTTATGTTTTAATTATTTTCGGTGGCATCTACAAGTTCAGCCACGGATAGATTTGAACTACATACACAAAATACCCAAATAAATAACTGCTAGTAGGTACTGGTAATCTACAATTAGTTATTTATAATGCTTGATTTATGTTAAATCTTATTATAAAAAATAAATGGCCTATTGCTTTGAGTAACATGAATATGATGTAAATAATTCGATCAGCATACATGAGCATAAACTTTAGACTACTAGCGTTAGTAACTGTTCATTAAGCACGAGCCCACGCACAAATTTCTTTGATGATTTTTCTTTCATTGGTTTTTACAAATCTTAAAATAGAATAGAAAAGAAAATCTCTTTCCACATCACACGTAAAATATTCTCATGAATAATAAACGGTTTTACTGAGAAGTGCAATTGGAAGTTTTATCACTAAAGGCGATCTCTTCCAGACAGTATTCAAAGTTATCTAAAAATCAATTTCTCTGTAAAATAGATTTTTATTGAATGAATGAATGAATGAAAATATTTAATTTAATGTTTTTTGACATGAATTCCTCATGTGGGGATTATTACTCATAAATAAAAGATGTTATTAAAGGAAAGAAAAATTTCGACACCGGCGGGGTTCGAACCCGCGACCTTCGGGTATACGCCCCGTCGCTCTGCCAACTGAGCTACAGTGTCAGTTGGCATCCAGCGCGAAATTTCTCTATCCTTTGTTTCTTTTTTACACGTTCAAGTAGTGTTTGCGTTTCCTACCTCCGAATTTTAACTAATTCGGACGGCCACTTGTCTACCTTTTCAGATAGAATGCAAATGTTGGAAACGCCTAACTATCACATAATTTAATGTTTTTTGACATGAATTCCTCATGTGGGGATTATTACTCATAAATAAAAGATGTTATTAAAGGAAAGAAAAATTTCGACACCGGCTGGGTTCGAACCCGCGACCTTCGGGTATACGCCCCCGTCGCTCTGCCAACTGACACTGTAGCTCAGTTGGCAGAGCGACGGGGGCGTATACCCGAAGGTCGCGGGTTCGAACCCCGCCGGTGTCGAAATTTTTCTTTCCTTTAATAACATCTTTTATTTATGAAAAAAAATATTTCAAATATCCATACATTTATATTTATTAGTAAACAAGACTTAGTATCTATGTTAGTAGAACTTAAATAAAAAATTACTATGTACATGAGTGGACATCCAGTAAGCCTGTATATGGCAATCCACCCTTTCAGCAATAACCTTCAGGAGGGTGCTGGTACTGCCCCGCGCTCTTTCCCACAGTGAAGCTGACCTCTTCCTCAACACCGCATGAAAGTCATCGGTATCCCACGCAGCAAACATTCCCGATGCGCTGCAGCGCCAGGGCAGACCCAGCAACCCCCTGAAGGCATTGTTATATTGGACTCGTAGTGCATTGGCAGCCTTTCAGTCAGATATATTTTGTTAACATAATGAGAAAAGTTTTACTATTTCGCTATTAGAAATCAGAGATAGATTAATATTAGTGTGTGACCAACAAGATATTTCATGCATCCATAATATAATATTATTAATTACTATGTAGGTCTGTGACTTCTGCGATGCCACCAATGAGGCCAAGAAGCACCCTCCGGAGTACGCCGTGGACGGCATGGAGACGTGGTGGCAGAGTCCACCGCTGTCCCGTGGAATGAAGTACAACGAAGTCAACCTCACCATAGACTTGGGACAGGTAAATATTAATACACCGCTAAGAAAACACTTCACAGAACTTTACAAAAACCAGCACTGATCAATTTTATTTACCTATATTATAAGTATAGATTATCATTTTGTACCAATTCTCACTAGGTCTGTGTGATGGTAATGTTATGATTATCCTAAACAGAATTAATACGGGCGCTTCAGTAGATAGAATAAAATTACATCATATCATAGTAGTAGCATAGTAAGAATTTGTGAGACTTGATAGCTCAGTGGGATGACCACTAATGATGCAGGAGCAGGAGACATGAGTTCGAATCTTAGGTCGAGACTAAACTAGTTTGCATATTCTTAGGTCGTATGTGTGGTTGATTTATTAGAGATTTTTAACGCTGAGGAAAACATAGTGAGTAAATCTACGTGAGGCTGAGTTCCACTTAGTCATGTGAAGTGAATGTTTACAAAGCGGTAATTTTACTGATCACGTAAATGCAATGTTAAAGAAAAACGCAAGTAATGTGAACACCA
>OY755170.1:19616089-19824103 GCA_963576735.1 Bedellia somnulentella
GACATGAATTCCTCATGTGGGGATTATTACTCATAAATAAAAGATGTTATTAAAGGAAAGAAAAATTTCGACACCGGCTGGGTTCGAACCCGCGACCTTCGGGTATACGCCCCCGTCGCTCTGCCAACTGACACTGTAGCCCAGTTGGCAGAGCGACGGGGGCGTATACCCGAAGGTCGCGGGTTCGAACCCCGCCGGTGTCGAAATTTTTCTTTCCTTTAATAACATCTTTTATTTATGAGTAATAATCCCCACATGAGGAATTCATGTCAAAAAACATTAAATTATGTGATAGTTAGGCGTTTCCAACATTTGCATTCTATCTGAAAAGGTAGACAAGTGGCCGTCCGAATTAGTTAAAATTCGGAGGTAGGAAACGCAAACACTACTTGAACGTGTAAAAAAGAAACAAAGGATAGAGAAATTTCGCGCTGGATGCCAACTGACACTGTAGCTCAGTTGGCAGAGCGACGGGGGCGTATACCCGAAGGTCGCGGGTTCGAACCCCGCCGGTGTCGAAATTTTTCTTTCCTTTAATAACATCTTTTATTTATGAAAAAAAATATTTCAAATATCCATACATTTATATTTATTAGTAAACAAGACTTAGTATCTATGTTAGTAGAACTTAAATAAAAAATTACTATGTACATGAGTGGACATCCAGTAAGCCTGTATATGGCAATCCACCCTTTCAGCAATAACCTTCAGGAGGGTGCTGGTACTGCCCCGCGCTCTTTCCCACAGTGAAGCTGACCTCTTCCTCAACACCGCATGAAAGTCATCGGTATCCCACGCAGCAAACATTCCCGATGCGCTGCAGCGCCAGGGCAGACCCAGCAACCCCCTGAAGGCATTGTTATATTGGACTCGTAGTGCATTGGCAGCCTTTCAGTCAGATATATTTTGTTAACATAATGAGAAAAGTTTTACTATTTCGCTATTAGAAATCAGAGATAGATTAATATTAGTGTGTGACCAACAAGATATTTCATGCATCCATAATATAATATTATTAATTACTATGTAGGTCTGTGACTTCTGCGATGCCACCAATGAGGCCAAGAAGCACCCTCCGGAGTACGCCGTGGACGGCATGGAGACGTGGTGGCAGAGTCCACCGCTGTCCCGTGGAATGAAGTACAACGAAGTCAACCTCACCATAGACTTGGGACAGGTAAATATTAATACACCGCTAAGAAAACACTTCACAGAACTTTACAAAAACCAGCACTGATCAATTTTATTTACCTATATTATAAGTATAGATTATCATTTTGTACCAATTCTCACTAGGTCTGTGTGATGGTAATGTTATGATTATCCTAAACAGAATTAATACGGGCGCTTCAGTAGATAGAATAAAATTACATCATATCATAGTAGTAGCATAGTAAGAATTTGTGAGACTTGATAGCTCAGTGGGATGACCACTAATGATGCAGGAGCAGGAGACATGAGTTCGAATCTTAGGTCGAGACTAAACTAGTTTGCATATTCTTAGGTCGTATGTGTGGTTGATTTATTAGAGATTTTTAACGCTGAGGAAAACATAGTGAGTAAATCTACGTGAGGCTGAGTTCCACTTAGTCATGTGAAGTGAATGTTTACAAAGCGGTAATTTTACTGATCACGTAAATGCAATGTTAAAGAAAAACGCAAGTAATGTGAACACCAGGTGGCAAAAATGTCAAGTGATATTCAGAAGTATCTACCACCCTATCTCGAAATTCGGCGTCGAACTCAAACTTTCACGCCGTACATCTCTGAAGGAGATGGCAGAGATACTAATACTTCTGAAAATCATGTGACATTGTCATCCGGTGTTCAGAGTACCCACGTTTTGCTTGGACAATGTGCTCACGTGAAAGTGGTAGGAGGCAGGCCTATCGCCGTTTTGTACGAATACACTGGCACATTTGCTGTGTAGTGTCGGCTTAGAATAGCACTACCCCATTTCTTCCGGTGGGTGTACGTAAGAGGCGACTAACGGTATTGGGGCTTTTAAGGGATTTTTGGGCTTTGCAGTTGGAGACCCATCACCAACAACCTTTATTTTACCATCATTTCCCCACGCAACTTCCAAAAGTGGCTGAGGAATTTTTAATTCCTTAGCTCTGGCTACCGCTTCTAGGGATTCATAGCCGTGAGTATATGTATGTGTGTATGTATGTACACTAGCACATGACAAAGTACAACTAAGCCATTCAGGTTATAAATTAATTACACATATGACTTTTAGAAAAAAAACATATTGGTGTAGGCCCGACCCGGGATAAGAACCCTCGTCGTCTTCGCGATAAGATGTGTTCTACCTACTGAGCTATTACTGTTGTTTCAAATTCGTCGAGTACCTTGATTTTGCTAATCGTTTGGCAAACGGAGTGATAACCTTTCATCAGTCGATATTTTTACATTAATAGTTGTAGTAATTTAAAAATCATATCTAGTAATACACAATATATCATCTTAAAACTCAAATATTTGTAAACGAATACCCTGTATAGTAATAATGATCATTGCCCAAGATGTGCTTTCCTGATTTGTACATATACTTACGCCTCTAACTCCCATTGAGAAATGCAGGGACTATCGTATCGCCACTTTTTATGATAAGTTACACGCCGGATTTCTGAATTGAGTATTCAAACTGAGAGCGACTTAAGTATCGTTTTGTCTCATTCAGTTGTTAAGATTTCAATGCGACAGAACGATACTTAAGTTGTTCTCAGCTGGAATACACAATTCAGAAATCGGGCGATAATAATCCAAAATTCAACTCAAGTTGTTTTCTTTGGAGAAGCTTTGTATGATGAAACGTTTGGCATGTTGAAAATTAAACGATAACGGCGATGTTATTACTATTAATTACAAATCATTTTTATAATTTTTAGACATGACCCTAAAATGTTTGACACTCCCAAGATAATAAATATCCATAACAATCAGTTGGGAAACCTTTTGTTTTTTTATATTTTTAGCTTTGGTATTGGGTATCATATATAATCAATTTTACTCTATATATTCCATGTACAAACAATGTCAAACTATATAACTTTACAACTTTTACAAATTAAAAACTTCTCTCTCTCTCCTCTTCCCTTCTCTGTACTCTTCACCGGTAAGCTCCTCGCACACGTTCATGAACATATATAAATTAACATTATTACTAAATATGCTGTTATTAGCATCCCCAACTCTTAAAATTTAAAAATATAATATTATATGGATTTTCTTAACACTGTCTGTTAATATGTTGTCTGCTGTGTAGTGTCGGCTCAGAATAGCACTACCCCATTTCTTCCGGTGGGTGTAAGTAAGAGGCGACTGACGGTATTGGAGCTTTTTAAGGGATTTTTGGGCGATGCGTTCGGAGACCCATCACCAACAACCTTTATTGTACCATCTTTTCCCCACGCAACTTCCAAAAGTGGTTGAGGAATTTCTAATTCCTTAGCTCTGGCTACCCTTTCTAGGGATTTATAGCCGTGAATATATGTATGTATATGTATGTATGTCTGTTAATATGTGCATTGCTAAGCAAGTATCATAAAATATAGTAGACACAGAGTTATAAATTAGGCAAAACTGTAGCATTTACAGCCTATAGTGTAATACGTGACTTCAGTGTTTAGATCAGGCATTAGTTCATATTAAAGAGATACTAAATACTTTGATAACGTTGAAATACTTTATACCTCCGAGAGTTAACATGAACTGAAAACTTAGCATTTTCTCAAAATAAAACAGAAACCTGAAAAGCCTAGGTTTGCTTATAGGTCATTACGTTTATTCAACTTTTAACATTAATTTTGCACAACTAGTGAGCGAATGCTAAATAACTTGGCTCCCTGAAACACGACGCCTTAACGAAACTTAAAACAGTTTTTCCGTGTGTATTTGGGACAGCCATATTGTCGTATCCCGATACGCTAGAAATAGCTGAAGTATGTTCCACAGTGCAGCGAACCCGGCTCTACGCTACTATGTGAGTAGACATCAGGCAAATGTTACTTCATCTCAATCGTAATAAAACCGAAATAGTGCTACGTAAAGGAGAGACTACGTAAAATAGAACTGGAGTACGGTGGGCGCCGATATGGTTCACATTCTGACACGTGCCTCACTGTGTTCTTCCATTGTTGTTCATTGTATTGAATGTAAAGTTTTATTTTGGTAATGCATTACAAATACTAAACTCTGAAGTGTTTATAGCATTAGTTCTCATTGAGAAAGGAAGGGACTATATGATCGCCACGTTTCACGATCCTGGCAAACACCTCGAAATTCATTTAGATTCAAAATCATTTCCTACATTCCCTTTTAATTTGCTCACTTCAGAAGTCAGCCTTTTAAGCAAATTGTCTGAAAATAGGAAGATAGAAAAGCAGTTGGTATTGTTGCGTTATAAGTCGACTAACGGAGAAAATATTTGTGCGCGTATATTTATTTATTTTAATCTATTATGGTTGAGGAACGTGAGCCATAGGTTACCACCACTATCATCCCATAATAACTGCCCAAATCTGCATTCATTATACATAGTGCAAAAATACACAGGCCACGATTGCAAAGTTGAGAGAATTAACTAAAAATGGGTAAAAACGGTCTGCAATATGCTTAAAAAAGAGTTCCATCAATCAGGTATTTTGTGGTGATGCATATGTTCTCAAGTGTAAGTCACTTGACGTACAATCTTGCATATAAATATCTAAAGAAAAGTTTTCAAATAAGTCTGGGGAAGTTTCTGAAGTACGGATTCATTTGCCATTTTCAGCTCATAAAAGGGAGAAGGACGATTCTTGAAAGGGCAGCTAGTCATAGAATAGTCACTGTCTCCCTACCGTGAAAACAAAAGGGCTATGGAAAGCTGGCGCTATATAGAATGATTAGTCGTGAAACTCGTGAAAACTTACTTTAACAATTAAATACATTTTTTTAATTACGTACATAGAAACATATACTCTTGAATGCGAAATTCGTCTCGTTTGGAATATTACCTGGAAAAATATTGTAAAGTAAAGGATGATTGGATAGGGGCTCCAGCCCAAAACCTTATTTCTTCACTTCGACACCTGCTGGAAGAAATGGGTTACTGCTACTCTAAGCTGGACACTACACAGACATTTAATTTAAAAAATGATTCATATTGAAATGAAGGCGTGTGTAAGTCATGGTTTCATATTATACTTATAAAAACGCAGCTACTTCTAGTTGGCATAGAGTTGCATTACAAACGGTTGCGCCCGGCGATAGTGATGAATCCTATAATGCGTGGTCTGCGAAATTCAATAACGAACCACTGTCGAGTTTGCGCTATGCGAATGTGAAATGAAATGCCACTTAGCGAATTTTATACTCACCTTGTTTAGTCTAACGAGTTTGTTTTCGGGACTGTCCCTTTGTGTCATCCGTTCAGTGCACTTTGTATCTATCGAAATATGACTGCAGTTTGCAACTGGACTTTATAACTCATTAGTAAATGTTTCGTTACATGTTGGGTGGGAACAACTAACAGAAAATCTTTACGCTGTATATGTATATCCGTGAAGGTATCAATAGAGATATTTGTTCCTGAAAGAATTATTGGTATTTAACCTATTGAGGGTTTGAATATGGGTTTTTTGGCGTATTTTGATCGTAACGAAATGATTTGTCGGTGCCATTAAATACGTTTTCATCATTTTTTCTTTTCTTAAATGCTACAATGGGGGCAGAAAAACTTAAAACTTACAGCTCTGGCTATCGTTGTGGAATGGGGATGTAATTCTTGCTTTTAATTCAACTATGTAGTTCACTCCGAGGTAGTTTGACTAGAAAGACGAAGAGGACGTGTAAATGACACGGGTTTATATCCCATAACCCAGTGTGGCTCATTTATTATTGTGAAGGTTTTTTAAACTGAAATATGAATATATTGTGAGGAGGTACGAATTCATTTGAAAAATGAACACTGAGCCTGGCCTGATTCCCATCACGTGATGAAACTAGACAAAAATAAATAATATAAAGAAAATTCAAGTGTTTATACAATTATAAAAAATACTATGTGTCAATTATCACTTCAGCAACCCCTTCGAGCATATATAATACACATTTTTGACTCTTAGATATTATTAGAACGACCTTTCACGTATCACCTTCTAAGAAATGATTAATTGGATATTATAAATATATTGTATGTGTTTTGGCTTAGCGAATGAAATCTGTATGCCCGCAACCAATTAAATTAATTGAACAACAAAAGAATATACATAATATTATTTCCTTAAAAAAATATTCGGAAAACTCAGTGCTATGCCGTTACAATTTTATATTATAGACATTCCATGTGCCAGTAACTAGCTTTTACATACATGTATCTATATATATAAACTTTTAAATTGGATTAAGCTTGAACATGCAAATGTTTGCATTTTGAGGCAGTATAGGATCTTACAACGACATGCATGTCTTCTTCTCTTGACATTACCTATACACCGAGCGTCATCCATAAAAAAAGTGTTTGCTAGAAGTCACAATAAATAATTATTGTAAAGACATACTCACATAAGACGGTAAACATATGGCCGATTGTAGGTATACATAAAATCCAGTCGAAAAAATACAAAAATCATGTTCTCTTAACACCTGATCATAAAATTTTACTTGGTCTTCAAAAGGACTTAACCACTGCCTCGTTATGATTATTTATGTGAATTATTATATAAGAGCTTAATGAATCTTTGAAAACAAAATAGCAGGCACAGTTATTGGTTCCATTTAAGAACAAATAAATGTTAAAAAATATATTATATTTTGATTCTTTAAAATCGTGTTTTACTGAGGTTTAATATGTATATAGTCATAAAGTATTATTGCCAGTAAAAACCTTGATTACATAGAAAATACGTTGACAGGATGAGGAGTGGGCGTATGATGGAACATTTCGGTTAACAACCGAAGCGATAAAACTCGTGAAAAAATATCTTACACGGTTTATTACGCAACCGAAATAAAACTATAAAACGTTTAAACCGTTCCTGAAAACAAGCGTTGCCAATCTGATACGTTTTAATATACATCACGATGGAATATAGATAGAAGACTGATTGGTGTAAATGAAACTACTAGAGAGTTTTGCAAGAAGTGTACAAAATGGCGATCGATAGTCTTTGCCTATTCCAATGGGAACAAATTGCGAAATTAGATGGTTGCATGTATGATATGTATAAAACGATATGATTCAGCAACTGCAATGAGATACACGAAACCTGGCAGAATAAAAAATCCGCTCTATGATCACGCCCGCCATTAGCTTATTGATTAATATAAGTATGAACAGAGACCAGGATGACTACTTTATGCCATCTTGGAATATTTTGAGCTTTTACGTGGTTTGTTATTCTTAACATTTCGGACCCCTGCTTCTTTTAGCACGTCTTGTATGTTAACTCGGCATCTACTACAGACATTGCGTTCCTTATTGGCTCTTAAACTCTTTCACCACTTTACATTTTACATCCTCACTTTGTGTGCAACTGTGCACTAGTTGCAGGCCTGTTGATAATATCACTTATCCATAAATATAATATAGAAAGCAAGCGAGCAATATGATCAATTTGATTATTGCCAACGACGACGGAATAACATGGACCTATGAAATAGCATGACGTCGTGACGTGCCTTTAACGCCCGATTAAAAATAAACGCCAAATACCTGTGCAAATGTTTTAATTTCTTTCAGTTACCATATAAATTATTTTCTATGCTCAAACAGGAATTCCACGTAGCGTACGTTTTCGTGCGGATGGGCAACTCTCCGCGACCGGGACTCTGGGCGTTGGAGAAGTCGACAGACTACGGGAAATCCTTCAAACCTTGGCAGTACTTCTCAGACTCACCACAGTAAGTGGACCTTAAACTATAAAAAATCACCTTACAGTCATTTCATTAGCAGATCTTGAGACAGCTAAAGATAAGTAAATTAAAATAATACCGACCAACAACTTTGTACAAGTAGCAGTGGTTTTTCTGTGATCCTTGATGAGGAAACAAATGCTTTTAATGGACCGTCAGTTTTAACGGCATCGTATATAACTTCATATTTTTATGTTTACTTTAGTGAAAAGGCGGCATTCCGTAGTAATAAACATAAACGATCAGGGAAATATCACGCTTAAGAAAATGTGTTTGTCTCTCTTTATTCTGACATTTGAGGTTTAAGAAACAAAGTAACATAAATAAAATATGTTTATAAAACAGGGACTGTGAGCGGTTCTTCGGAAAAGAAAGTCTTCAGCCTATTACCCGTGATGACTCCGTTATTTGCAGCACCGAGTATTCTAAAATTGTACCTCTTGAAGGAGGAGAGGTAAGAAACTAACTTACTTAATTTACTAAAATAGAACATGCTTGGTAACATTTTATCCCGTAAATAATTAAGCGGTGTGATTCCTCTTTCTTAATACTTATCTATATCTTTCGCATTGCATTAAATGAATAAAACAAATTGTCAAATAATTGTGTCGAGGGAAATTTTCAGTGCCACTAATCACAAGTAACATAAAACAAAAACATGTATATCTTTTAGATAGAAAAGAAAAATACAGAAAAACATCTTTTTGTTTTGTTTATTTTTACATCAAAAGACCAGACAACTTAATTTTCTTAATTTTAATTATGAAACTTCCATAGATACCAATTTCGCTGCTGAACTACCGTCCATCAGCCAACAAATACTTCAACTCGTCGGTACTACAAGAGTGGACGCGCGCCACCAACGTGAGGCTGCGACTGTTGCGGACCAAGAACTTGCTCGGACATCTCATGTCAGTCGCTAGGCAGGACCCCACAGTCACTAGACGGGTAAGTTTTCACAATTTTGTATAAGTCACAGCCTCTGTGGTCTAGATGTGACTTATATGTTAGTTGTGCTGTTATAGCTAATTGTAAAAAACCCACACTACTGATACAAAACTGTAAATTCATCTATTATTAAGCAAACTGTTACTATGTATTAAATCAATTTAGTAACCAATTCATTTATGTAAAAAATATAACTTTTAATAACCCTTTACCAATGAAAAGACGTCCCACGACATCAAGTTCCATAGACATTAATAAACTGTAAAATATACCAAACAAAATGCCGTCGACGCGTTAGTTTTTTTTTTTAAATGTGATTAACGGTTTAATTGTGAAATACAAATAAAAAAGTATAAACAAAATTTATGCTTTACATCATTTAGCCACCGGGTTTTCGGAACATGGTTCCGAATATAGCTACTTTTTGCACGGATAGTTTGATTGTCCTAGTGATAGTATGTGTCTAAGTTAATTTAGATACCCACACATTGAGGGTCTTTTCAAACGTCCGGCGCAACTTGTACGGCAAGTCCATTCATTTGCTATCGGGTAGTATTCTACCAGGTATGGCTTGCCGGCGACCGGATCGAAGGCGGTGAAATTGTATATGTTGTATACACAACATACTTGACCTTTCACATGTTCCGGTGTTGTTTATCCATACTAAAGAGACTAACACTCGTCCCTTTCCCCAGTATTTCTACAGCATAAAAGACATAAGTATCGGCGGTCGCTGCATGTGCAACGGCCACGCGGATACCTGCGACCCAGCTGAGCCTGAGAGCGACAGCAGCATCCTGGTCTGCCGCTGCCAGCACAACACCTGCGGCTCGCAGTGCGCGCAGTGCTGCCCCGGCTTCGAGCAGAAGAGGTGGCGGATCTCGCAGAGCTGGGACAAGTTTGTGTGCGAACGTGAGTTGGTACTTCTACTTATACAATATAACAGGTAACATCCTGGCATCCTGGTCTGTCGCTGCCAGCACAACACCTGCGTTGGTTGGCTCCGATTGTGTTAGATTTTCTATTTTCAGACAAAATCGATATTTGGCTTGCAGATCGCCAATAAAATTACAAATATCTCAAAATCCTTGATTGATTCATAAGTCACCCTTGAATAAGCCATTTCTAAGCCAACCATACTGCTAACCTTTATATAAACTTTCAAGTGGGAGAGTTTCCACCCAAAAGAATATAATCACAAAATTTACTACGTCGCGTACTGAATAAACCCATTTTTTAGTTTAACCCACATAAGTGTCTTTATATGGTTTACTATATTGTTAGAATTTAAAAAACAACTAGTCAATGTTGTTACGCAATACCTAGTCAACTTAAATGTTAATAGAACTCTAAATGTTAATAAGAATCCTTTGCTTCCAACAGCTTGCAACTGCCACAACCACACGACGGAATGCACATACGACCCCGCCATAGACGAGCAGCGGCTCTCTCTCGACATCTACGGGAAATACGAGGGAGGTGGTGTTTGTCAGAACTGCCAACATAATACAGAGGGAATTAATTGTAACAAGTGTAAACCGACGTTCTATCGGCCGTATGGGAAGAGCTGGGGAGACATCGATGTGTGTTCACGTAAGTTACATTTGTGTACCCCACGTTGATTATAGGATAGATTTCAGGAGTTAAATATAAGTTACTTTCACAACGATCAATTAAGACATTCGGAGGAAGAGGCATTTATAACTTTGGCGTAAACCAAGTGATAAAAAAATAAGAACAATTGCTCATACTCTCCACTTTAATTTTGTTCATTATTTAAACTGTTTTTGACTTAGACTTTCTTGTGTATATGTGAAGGGGTGGTAGAAATACCACGTTTTCTCCAATTTTATTCAGTAAAAAAGACGGGAGTTTCGTATAAAGAGACTTTACTAAGAAAATACTCAATTGTAATGAACTTATACTCTCCTGCCTTTAATTCGAAAATGACGAAACTTCAACAATAGTTGAACATCTATAATCAAACGGCCCTTCAGCAACCTTTAGTAGGAAAGAGGGAAAAGGTGGTGAAACATAAGATTATGGTAAAACATGTTATCAACCGCTTCAATTACATAGTACCCGGTAAAAGAAAACTCTTGAGATTAATCAGATGATTTCGCTTATGTTTCCTTTACCATCTTATCTTCAGTGGTCCTTTTTATCAAATACCATAAACTATCAGATGAATAATAAACATATATATATATATATATATAAAAATATAAATGAGCCCACTTCTTAACTTCTTCCAAATAATTTATTTATTAGTAATAATCCCTACATGAGGTTTTCATGAACAAAAACATTCAAATTATTCTTCTTTTTTAGCCTGCAACTGCGACCTGCACTTCTCGACGGGCAACTGCGCAGAAGGCGACGGTCGATGCGAGTGCCGCAAAGAATATAACCCGCCGAATTGTGACTCCTGCGCGTACGGGTACTACGACTATCCTGATTGCAAGCCTTGCGTCTGTAACATGAACGGGACGGAGGGAGGACATTGTACGCCGGATGGGGCATTGGTGGGTTTTGTAATATGTTTTAATATTTAATTATTATTCTTAGCACATAACAGCTTAAAAAATATACCACCGATTTCTGACATGAAAAAAATATTCTATTAAAAATAACTCATTTCATAAGGTTTTCTTATTATTTTGCAGTGTCCATGCAAATTCAATTATGCTGGAAAATCCTGTGAAATCTGTGCTGATGGATATTATTCGCTGGAATGTAAAAGTAAGTTTTTTGGACTTGATAATTTCCTTGAACAATAGTTTAAAATAGAAATTGAGAATAATGTGCGTCAAAGAATGAAAACTAGTATTTTTAACGATTAAATATTGTGTTAAATAATTATTATAAGTAATACTCTAAACCGAATTGACTAACTGATTTAGAGCTATGAAACGGAATAGAAGTTGAGCCTTATTGCCAACGGCCAAAATAATTCCGGGTTAACACTTTTGAAAATATTCTTGTCTAAATATGAACTCGACTAAAAAGAAAGGATTGTATTTTGTTATACCTTAACAAGTTTCTTTGAACTTAGCCAATAAGATGCATATTTTCATTAAAGCAAATCAAAAGTAGCTGCTTTATGTGCGCTTGTCGCTAGTAAACCATAATCATTCTATATAGCTATTGTTCATTGTAACTGAAGTATGAAATTGAATTACAGCTTCTAGTCTTTTTGTATTTTTATGTTTTTGTAAGGGTTCTCAGCCTTTGTGTGTAAAATATCGGCTATGTATTTCTATCAACTCTTCTCTGAGTAACAACTATGGATTTGAAAGCCACTATAATTTTAATGTTTGATTAATAAATTATTTGTTCGTCACTATTCTCCAAAGGAATTTCTCAATACATACTTGTTAATAACATCATAAAATTAGGTTTATATCTCGCTTAAATTGCATAAACATATAAACCTTCAAAAAACAAAAGTGATGACTATATGTACAGTCTATGTATACAATACAAATAGCTAGGACAAATTACAATATTGGCTTTCTCGTTTCCCAATAGGTTGTGAATGTAACTCAATCGGGTCTGTATCGTCGGTGTGTGAGAAGGACAGCGGCAACTGTACCTGCAAAAGCAAGTTCGCCGGAAGAACATGCAACCAATGCGAGGCGGGCTATTTCAACTACCCGTCTTGCTCACGTAAGTACCATTAAGTTTCAATTTAAATAAGGATTTTAAATATATATATTAAAACATCAGTTATTATTTATATATTTAAATAGCTAAATAACTACTCTGTCCGAATCACCAATATTGAAAAGTTTTATAGTAGTTTAGGCAGAGTTATTAATTTACAATAAAGTTCTATACATTGGAGATTATACATTTTTTTAAAATTTATATCGTTAAATTTTAAGTTGACCAGAATGTAGTGAATGTTTATGTATTTTTAGCTTGCAACTGTGATGTGAGTGGAACTCTACCGAATATCTGTGACGACATTACCGGAAAATGTATGTGCAAAGAAGGCTTTGGAGGAGCTCGTTGCGACCAATGCATATCAGGGTAATATTACACATTTAATTATATTTTCATGCAATGCCTTCATTTTTTCTTATGTAAACTGTAACAGAGACTCAAGACACAAACGTTCACACCATCCCCGAAGGTGTGGCAGAGGTACTAATACCTCAGATCTTTATTGTCACCTGCTGATCAGAGTACCCACGTTTTGCTTCGAAAGTGTACTAACTTGATGTTTTGCCTACGCCGTTTTGTTCGTATACACTGTCCTGTCACATGACTAAGCACTACCTAGTCAAGTTGATTTTCTCACGATGTTGTTTGAGCGAGATGGGCGTCCTTAGCATTGGTCTGCAACCCGTCTAGGAGAAGGAAAACTCCAAAATCAAATCCGGAATAGATGGCTCTGTTAGGCGCAAGTAGGATACTATCTGAACAGCGGCAGCCGTCTGTAGCCAACCTGGTGGTTTCGCACGTATTGGCTTGCCATTCCTGTGAACAAAGCTGGGGAGGCCGAGAGGATGGCGAAGGTCCTGGGCAATCCTACGTCATCCAACTGCGTCCCAGGCGATGCAGCGTCTGTGGAGAGGTCACTTCACCCACGTCGTTCCGCGGCGTGGATAACAACACGGGGAGTAACAGTCACCGGTTATGCGGCCTTATACGCATGGGCGTAAGCGCGGTCGCCAGGGGTCACTCTCGACAGTGGGAGGGTCCATCGTAGGCCCACTGGCCAGTTACCGCCCGCTCCAAACTGGTCAATAAGGTACTGGTCCGCCTCGGCGTCGTTTGTTCCTCTGGGGTGTTGGGAACACAGGGGCAACCCGAAAGACGGCACTGTGCTGTTGTACACCCGCGACTAAACAACTAAATAAAAATCAACTCAAAGCTAACACTTCAATGCGCTTTGGTACTTGGAATGTTCGCACTATGAGGACAGGTCTCCCGAAAAGCTCCGAGACTTCTGATTTCGTCAAAGATCTCCGTAAAACGGCTGTTATCGATCTAGAATTGACACGTTTCAACATATCTATTGCTGCACTTCAAGAAACCAGACTTCCGGACGAGGGCTCATTGAGCGAACAAAATTATACCTTCTTTTGGAAAGGCAAGGCCTCAAACGAAAACCGTGAGCACGGTGTGGGCTTTGCAGTTCGTAACATTCTTCTAAGTGCAATGGAAACATCTCGAGGTGTGTGTGAGCGCATTATGACCTGGCGCCTTAGTACCAAAAGTGGCTTTGTCACTCTCATTTCCGCCTACGTTCCAACGCTAACCTCGACAGCAGAGTTTAAGGATGAGTTTTACGATAAGCTCTGCTCATTTGTGGCAAGTATACCGGCTGGAGATCGACTCTACATTTTAGGAGACTTCAACGCTCGTGAAGGGCAGGATAACAACGCCTGGCCCGATTGCCTTGGAAACCATGGCATTGGAAAGCAAAACGAAAATGGTTAACGCCTGCTCGAGTTCAGCACCAAGTTTCAGCTGTGTGTTTCCAATACATATTTTAAAGGCAAACTACTGCGTAAAATCTCCTGGAAACATCCTCGGTCAGGTCATTGGCACCAGCTAGACTTAGCCTTTTCCAAAACGAAGGGTTTAAAAGAAGTCACCCACACGAAGACCTACCATAGCGCACAATGCGACACAGATCACTCCTTGGTAGTGTGTAAAGTCCTACTGTCACCCAAAAAGATTCACTCCTCCAAGAAAGCCGGAAGGAAGAAGCTAAATCTTCCCAAGACTAGGGATCCTGAGCTAGTGAATACTTTCAGCTTGATGGTGCGCCAGATGGTAACTACCTGGGATGTAGATACACCTGTAGAGACAGAATGGGAACCCATTAAAGAGCTTCTCACCAAAACAGCTGGTGAGGTTTTCGGTTATGCCAAGGTGAATTCACCGGATTGGTTTACTGAAAATGTAACCCAACTTCAGCCTCTAATTGACTCTAAACGCCAAGCTGCACTAGGATACTGCCTTGACCCGTGTGATTCCACATGCGACAAACTCCGTACAGCAAAATCATCCCTACAGCGAACTTGCCGCCAGCTCGCTAATTCTTACTGGATGGAACTGTGCAGAAGCATTCAGGATTACGCGGCCACAGGTAACTTCGGTGGGGTTTATGCGGGGATTAGTGTGGCTCTTGGTCCAGTGCAAAAAAAGGCGGCCCCTATAAAAGAGATCGATGGCAGTATTATCACTGATAGTAGTCGTCTTTTGCAAGAGTCTTACTGATGAAACTGCAACGTCTTGCTGACCACGTGTATCCTGAGGCACAATGTGGCTTCCGCTCCCAGCGTTCCACTACGGATATGATATTTACCATCTGACAACTTCAAGAAAAAAGTCGTGAGCAGAATACCCCTCTGATGATCGCTTTTGTTGACCTGAATAAGGCTTTCGATACGGTTAGCAGTTATCTGTTAGCAGGGTCTCTATATTGCACTCGAGAAAATAGAATGTCCCCCGAAGCTGCTGAAGTTAGTGAAATCCTTCCACGAGAATATGAAAGGGACCGTGGTCTTCAATGGTCAGTCGTCCGACGCTTTTGACATGAGTAGAGGAGTTCAGGGCTGCGTCTTAGCACCAACTCTGTTCGGCATATTCTTCTCTCTGCTGCTTAAAGTTGCCTTCGGTGACGCTAAACAGGGTGTCCACTTACATACACGGGCGGATGGGAAGTTGTACAATATCACCCTTCTAAAGTCCCGATGTAATCGCGAGAACTTATTTGTTGACAGTCTGCTCTTTGCTAATGATGAAGCCTTTGTCGCCAAAACCCCGCAAGAGCTCCAGTTCCTAGTAGGCAATTTTCACCACGCCTGTGCCCTGTTCTCCATGTCCATAAATGCAAAGAAGACCGTAATCCTAGCGCAGGGTTATACATACCAGCCGACCATCTTGCTGCAAGGGGCACCCTTGGAGGTAGTTGACAAATTCTGTTACCTTGGGTCGACCGTGTCGAGCAATCTATCCCTCGATGGTGAGATCGACATTCGCATCGGCAAGGCGGCCATTCACGAGGGCTGCGGGACCCACGACAAGGCCTGATTTGCAAATCTGGCACAAAAACGTGCCAAAGGACATGCGTGCGCTGTGAGTTCCATTCCACCGGACTTTCGGTTTGCTGCCGGAAGTGCGGACGGAAGTGTCGTTCGAGGATTGGTCTTTTTAGCCACGAGCGACGATGCTCCTCTCTCATAGGTGCTGCTTAAATCATCTGACAAGATGTTGAAGGCTCTCACGATGTCCAACGATAAATTAAACACATTTTACATTTAGAAATTTCAAATTGGTGTAGGTACGTCTCAGGATTTGAAACTCTACATGCGTTTGTTAACATGACTGAGCTATCACGGTTATTGCTATCAAGTATTATAATGTTATGTTTCCATACAGTTACTACATGGAAGTGAAGGGTCGCGAGCGTTCCTGCGTCCCTTGCAACTGCTCAGCCAAAGGGTCCACCTCGACCAGCTGTTCTGCCGACGGGAAGTGCAATTGTATCTCTAGTTTCGGAGGAAAACGCTGCGATCAGTGCTCCCCGGGATACTACAAGTATCCTGATTGTTTGCGTAAGTTTTTGTTTTATGTGCTTTTTGATAGTAGGAGCTTCGGTATGGTGTGTTTCAGTAATTTTTGGAACGATTTACTGTGCAACACACTGAGCTTTAGTTCAAGCTTTAGCTTTTATTGCCTTAGTGGATTTAACAGTTACCAATATCTAGTCCTTTCGTATATTTAATTGTAAACCTAAGAATAAGAAATACCTATTAGTCATACATTTTAATTCTGTGTTGTAGACTTTTATAAATTGAGGTATTGTGAATGAACGTTTTTGTGTACAATATATTTTATTTGTCTTCATGACCTTCAAGTAATAAAATAGCATAAATAAAGTTGAGCCATCTACAGTAAACTGAATTTTAAACAACACTGAAAATTTTCATACTACCATATAACTACTGAAGGTCTTGTGACGTTTCAATACGTATACTATCAAATTTATTCCCAGCATGCAACTGCGACGTATCGGGTTCCATCGGTTCATCGTGCGACGACAACGCCAACTGCCACTGCCGACCCAACTTCGACGGGCCCACGTGCGACCACTGCAAGGACCTCTTCTACAACTACCCGGCTTGCGAGGAGTGCAACTGCGATCCGAGAGGAGTCATTGCGTCTTTTGCTGGTAATTAGATTAATTATTTTGTATAATTAGTAATATTAAACAATTAAGTTAATTTTACATTGCATTAGGAAGGATATCAACACATAAAAAAACTGCACAGAAATATCAAGCTTTTAAAAAAAAAACACATTTAATTAAGTATACATATCTACACTAAAAAATAAACTTAGTTGGTCTTAATACGTTTTGGTATACTTTCAGGTTGTGGTTCCGTGCCCGCTGGTGAATTATGTCAGTGCAAAGATCGAGTGCAAGGACGTATTTGTAACGATTGCAAACCATTGTTCTGGAATCTCCAGGAATATAATCCTTCTGGATGTGAAGGTAACTTTTCAATTTACGTCATGAATTAAACAATTTTATACTATATAAAACTTATAATACAAAAAATATTCATCTGTAATGTACTCTACATATGAGTTTTTATAATACATTTTTGTTTGTAACAGAATGTAACTGCAATTTGGCTGGAACGGTTGGCGGTCTGGGAAACTGTGATACCAAAACAGGACAGTGTGTATGCAAGTCACACGTCGGAGAGAGACAGTGTAATGAATGTCAAGATGGCTTCTACAGACTACAACCTAATAACGTCTTCGGATGTACCGGTACGTTAACTACACCTTGGTTACTTGCTACAGAGATTATTCACAGCATAAGCAATTTTTCTACCTCGCAACAATTGTTGACGGACTTTAAAAGAGAAGATTTTAAATCTAAAGTGTTTGGGTTTTTTAGATATACTTAACGAATTAACTGATTAAATACACCAATTATTTTTAACTTAAAAATCCAAATTTATTTATAAGAATGCGACTGCGACATCGGAGGTTCAATCGACAACAAATGCGACAAAACCACTGGCAAGTGTCGTTGCAACAGTCGCGTGGAAGGTCGAAGATGTGACCGTCCCATCCGAGCGCATTACTTCCCGACTTTACACCAGTTTCAGTATGAGGTTGAAGAGGGGCAGACTCCATCAGGAGCCGTCAGGTTTAAGAGCTCTGAAGATGTCTTTCCTGGGTTCTCTTGGAAAGGATATGTTACTTTCTCTTGGTTACAGGTCAGTTATGTTAAATGCTTATTTATTTATTTAGGAATTTATGTACCCTTTGAGTAGAAAAAAAAACAAATAAAATAAATTATTAAGTAAACAGAAGGAAATACCTTATATCGCCTCACCCGTAATTGTGATGATAAAATATAGTAAAATTATGGGTCTCAAAAAATCCTTCTAATCAAATGTATCTTTAACAGAATGAAGTGATGGTTGATGTTCATATCTTGAAGTCGTCCCTGTATCGCATGGTGTTCCGGTACCAGAATCCTCTGAGTGATCCAGTCCTCGCCACTGTCATATTTACCCCGGAAAATCCCAGTGATACCAAACAAACGTAACTATTGCTTAATATCTTTTATTAGTAAAAACAACTCAAATCTAAAGGCAAACAATACATTTTGTGTGTGGCGCCTAAATACATTTGAATGAAATTGACCTATACTAAATTAACCATTTCTCTACTATATTGTGCCTTGTTATGTCTGTTCTTACAGTTCGAATGTTCTGATGCGACCGACAATGGGTCCCCAGTTCATGACCGTGGCTGGAGACAAAGGCACCGCTCCGACACCTCTGGTCATGAATCCTGGAAAATGGACGGTCACTATTAAAACCACCAAAGAAGTTATGATTGTAAGTACACTTTAGTTCATACATTAGAGTCAATGATTCATACAATTATGTTTTCACAGCTCAGTTAGCTTTCCTAGGTAAGATTTAGGATTCATGTTTTTAGGCACCTACGTTGTATTTTCAACTCACTAAAGTGGCCGACAGTATGACGTTTCGACGAGTGTGTCGCGTTGTCAAATTTATATAAAGTTCAAGGTACACATCTGTCAATAATAAACTGCTGACTCATGTCACTTTATTTTAAAGGAGTAATTGTGCAATTCATGTATTTATTTAAATTATTTCTAAATTTCTGCGGGTTATAGTAAAAGTATAGTATATGGTAAATCAATATCCGGAGTAGGTAGTGACCTAGTGACTAGTAAGTCATTATTAAATAGTTAAAATATAATAACATACATACCCCATACCCATACCATTGGTACCCATTCAACAGATATATACTCAAGGCTATATATCTGTTGAATGGGTACCAAGAGCTAGGGAATTAGAAATTCCGCAATGGTGAAATAAAGGTTGTTGGTGATGGGTCCCGCATCGCCCAAAAATCCCTGAAAAGCCTAAATAGCGTAAGTCGCCTCGTACGTACACCCACCGGAAGAAATGGGGTAGTGCTATTCTAAGCTGACACTACACAGCTAAAATATAATAAATATACGTGTAACTGCAGCCATACACTAATTTGGCAGCTTCAAGCAGTTAACAGTAACAACTGTGCTGCACCTCTATAAAAAGAATAATCTCAATCCAAACTCAATACAAAGTAGGCCTTCTAGAACTGCTATGAACGTTAATCATTACGGAACTGCTCAAGCAGCCACATAATATATAAGATATATCTTATATGTCATATTCCTTACCATCGTGCTTCCCCCAGGACTACTTCGTGCTCATCCCAGGCGCGTACTACGAGGCCACGATCCTGACGAAGCTGGTGGAGAAGCCATGCGTGGTCGGCGACTACACGCTCTGCCGCCACTTCGCCTACCTGGATTTGGATGACCAGTCTTCTACCACACATGCGGAACTTGTTACCAGTGTCACGCACTATCTTGATGAGACTGATCTGCAAGTTAAGGTTTGGTTTTGTTTTTTGGTATTGATGTAAACGACATTAACATCTCATTAAAATTATAGCTCCTACAATACATTTTCACATACTCATAAAATAGAGTGTGCTTTAGACTACACTATTAAAATAAAACTAATATACCATCGCCAGTATATTCATTTAAGAAAATTATATGTTTAATAACATTTATTGATACCGTTTTGTATAAAAAAATGGGTTTCTGAATATTTAATATATACGTTCTTTGTTTCAAGCAGCCTTTGGACGAGATAACCTCCTCGAAGTTACCTCTCATCAGCGACGACCAGTACGAGCTGCAGTACAAACTGGATATATCACCAAACGGAAACTACGTGATAGTCGTGGAATATCTTACTCCTTTCAATGAAACTGTACAGGAAGAATTTGAAGAGAACACCAATGACATAACTACTAAAGGCATTGTAAGTATCTTGTTGAGACTAACTTTTTATAATAAGGCATCTGAAAGATATATAAATACAAAAGTATATTTTAGTTTTATGATACTCAGCACTATCTTATACATTTTCACCGAATATTCCGTATTTTAGTTTAGCAGATGAACAGCGAAGTCTTAGCACCGATTAAAATAGATTCCCGTTTTACTGTTTTGGTACGGAACCGCTATTTTGTAGCTGGTGATCATTAAGAACCAGGTAAAATTTATCTCCAAATATGTAAGACCATTCATTCCTCCCACAGGTAGCAGCAAGATTCCAGGAAACCGATGGAACCGAAACGGCAGGAATACTCAACCTGTACGACTGTCCTTACACTACTCCGTGCAGACAGGTGGTCGTCGATGCGCTTTCCAAGATATTAGTTGTCAACGTTCGGAAGGAAAACAACTTCTTGTTTTTGGAGGTGAGTCAGGTTCAACATAAGTAGCGTTGGGAGCTGAGGGTCAAATCTTCATCGAGAACTATAATAGGCATACTTATATCTTCTAACCTATATTAACATTTATTTCAGACTCGCTCACACGATCGAATATTCGTATTCTGACATTTCTGATATTTCAGAATACATGGCCATATTCGCCGAATCCAACGATACCTCCCTAGTTGTCGTTGGTTTCATCGAATAGAAAGCGCCAATATTTATAATGTTCTATACATATCAAAATGTCATAATCCGAATATTCGTTGTGTGAGAGGGAGATAAAAATAAATATTCATATGGGTAGAAGAGATAAGTATGCTAATTATCGTTCTCGGCGTGAAGAGTATACCTTCTGAACTGTTTTCGACTGTAGGTGGCGCTACTATATGAAGTAAGTCATGAGACATGAGATCGACAAGGAAATGATGTGGCTCTGCTATCAGGTTCATCACACGCTTTCTATAGTGTGGAAGCTATGTTGAATGCAATTTGTATGCCTATCCAAATTATTACTTGAAATAGGCCAAGTACTGCCACTTCCTGCAATCTTTGTAGGCAATATCGAAAATTAGCCTAATCATGTTTTTTTTTGCGCGCGTTTATGCTATGAGCAGTTTTAAGAATAGTTATTTAATAACAGTTACCTAATATTAATTGTATACTTGTTAGAGTGAACGAGAAACTCTGGCGGGTATCAAATCCGTGGTAGCGATCCCGGAGGCCGAGTGGGACCTGGACTATATAACGCCAAAGCAATACTGTCTGAAGCGGGACGGCCAATGCACTCCCGCTGTGTTTTCTACAGCTGTTGACTCTAAGAAGGTAACATTTTCTGTTAAATAAGTAACATGGATATTAAAATATATATGAGAATTTAAATGACAATACAATCAAGCTATAGATATACATGATATGGTTATTCATTCAATACTTGCTCATTAGCAACAAAGATCTTTTTATCACAATAGCATACTTAGTATAGGTAAACTTTTGATTCTCAAGCTATCGCTGTCATTTTATGGGATTAATAACCGTAAGAGATGCGAGTTATGCATTTTGGCAGGTTGTATCGTAATAATGAGTTGTTAGTCAAAAAACTGATATTTTCCTCAGGTTGAGCTAGAATCAGGAAGCGGTGGTGGTCGCGATACAAAGCCGGCGATCCTTGACAACTCCACGGCTGTGGTATACTTAGCACCAGAACTGGAATCCTTGAAAGTTGAAGGAAAAGTGCCAGCACCGGACGAATATATACTCGTGGTGCATTATTATCAACCCAATTTCCCAAGTATGATCATTATGTTGTTACACTATTTATAAACTAGTTAATTTCTTTTTCTGTTACTTTCTACCTCTAAGACCGTTAACTAAAAGAATACTATTTGAAATCAATGTTTTGAGATCAGTTTTCATATCATAAATCAAACTCACAATAAGACCAATAAACTAGCGAATCTCCCATAAAACCCCAAAAGAATCCTACATAACAAATCAATGTACAATCCAGGAAGCAGCATAGAAGTGAGTGTGGCAGCAGACGGTCAGCAATACTCGGGCGCGATGGTCGCCGAGCACTGCCCGTCCAACTCCGGCTGCCGCGCGCTGGTCACGCTGCCCGACGGGAACAACCGCTTCCCCATCACGGATAACTTCACTCTGCTCTTCACGCTGCCTAATAAGGTAACAGCTTTAAAGGGCATTTCAAGCTAGCTGTCAAAGAACGTTGTACGTTGAAGCTACACCGACGGGTTTCTTAAACTTATGTCAAATTAATAGCGTCACAATTTTAACTCACTCTTATGATATTTTTTATTATTATTGGGTTTCCAAAATTCTTCTATAGGAGGGGCTATGCCCAGAAGTGGATGTTTATAGGGTAGCGATGATTATTACACCAGGCATTAGGTACTTTAGATGCTTAAAATCGTCACCACACAAGCTTATAATTTGTATTTTTTATTTGGATGTCAAAGATTTTAATGGTGCTTAGTAGGAATTTACTATCAGAGAAAGATTTGCACGCATAGCTCTATTAGCTAGCAGTCGCTACAAAAAATCTATATTTAGTCTTTGTATTCTTTACTCAATTAATGCCTACTGTAATGAGCAATAATCCGTTCAGGAGGAAGGCAAGAAGCGCGGTGTATGGCTGGACTACGTACTCGTCGTGGCTACCCCCAACTACGTGGAGTCGGTCGTGAAGGAGAGCAACATGCTGGACTACACCAGGGAGTTCATCAACAAGTGTGCCATGAACCACTTCTATGTCAGCACTAATCACACAGGTATTTGAAATGTTTATGAACTTTTGGTATGTTGTAAAATTATTGGCTATTATTTATCATGTCTTAGTATACAGGGTAGAATCATGCCAAGGTTTTTGGTAGAAGTTGACTCTTTTGGTCTCAGTAAAATACCGTGTTTAAAAAAAGTTGTTTCACGATGGCCAGTAACAGTTTACCAACCCAACTTATTATCGTTGTGCTTAGATACGAAAGGATCGCTCCCCTTTCCACAATAACCACCTCTTCCCGCCAAGATTTGGCCATGAAGCCGTATTCTCGATAACCGCGGACTACAACAGCGGAACCTTCAGCTGTCTGTGCGACGCCGAGTGCTCGACTCATGACTGTAACAAACCAAGCATATTGCCGACTTCTCATCTTATACCAATAATAACTAGCTCAAACTTCCCAGGATTCTACCGAAGCATGTCTGTGGATAAGATTATCACCGTTTTATACAGTTGCACATTTGACAATATCGCTCACCAATGCAACAATAACCAACATCTCACACTCTCTTCCTGGTTTCTGCCGCAAAGCCGTATTCTCGATAACGGTGACTACAACAGCGCCACCCTCCACCGTCTGCGTGACGCGGAGGGCTTGTTAATCTTCTCATGACAGTTTACCAGCTCAAGTTTAGTATCTTTTTTCATGGATATGACAGGATCGCTCCCTTACCCACAAGAACCACCTCTTCCCACCAAGATATGCCCGCGAAGCCGTATTCTCGATAACCGTGGACTACAATAGCGGCACGCTTCGTTGTATGTGCGATGTCGTTTCTTGTGTCATGGATACCCATGACAGTTTACCAACCCATGTTTATTGTCATTTTATACAGCTGCACATACGATAACATCGCTCCCCTCCCAACATTAACCAACTTCTCTCACTCACTCCAGGATTCTGCCGCAAAGCCGTGTTCTCGATAACGGCGGACTACAACAGCGGAACCCTCCGTTGTCTGTGCGACGCGGAGGGCTCGCTGGACTTCGAGTGCGATCTGTTCGGCGGCCAGTGCAAGTGCCGGCCCAACGTCATCGGCCGCACCTGCAGCGCTTGCAAGACGGATTACTACGGGTTTCCCGATTGCAGGCCGTGTAACTGTCCGTCAACTGCTGTTTGTAATGATTACGGTAGGTGTTTTGGTTAGATTTTACTGGTGTATGATGAGTCAAGCTTATCAACATACCCTAAGGTAGGCACCTTAGGGTATGTTTGTGTGATAAAAATAATAAATTTTTATTTATTGGACAAAGATAGCTTTCACAAGACCTGTCCACTACAATTTCTTTATTCTTTATTTTAATTATATCTCTTAGGTCATATAAAATATGCCAATTTATACAAACATTGTAACACACACATAAACACTAACGTTTACATATTTCCTCTCTTTCTAACTATATTTTATTGTTGTTTGTATCCGAAGTTACACTCGCTTGGCCGTACTTAAATATTGCAACACGGAGGGCGTGAACTGCGAGCGCTGCAAGCCGCTCACGATCGACATTTGTCCCAAAATTGTAATAGCTCATAAACATTGCTAAGCAACTCGAAAGAGTCACTTCCCACACACAACTAAACCAACATCATCCTCCAATCCTACAGGCGAGGCATTGACCCGAATACAGCTTTGTTATTTAACAGAGTAACTCAGTTCACTCACATAGCCACTTATCATTTAATTACAACCCCCACAGGCGAGTGCATCTGCCCGCGCAACACGGAGGGCGCCAACTGCGAGCGCTGCAAGCCGTTCACGTTCAACTTCGACGTGCAGCGCGGCTGCGACGACTGCAACTGCAACCCGCTCGGCGTGCGCGACCAGCGCCTGCAGTGCAACGACGACGATGGTCGCTGTCCGTGAGTGTCTTTCCTTCACCCTGCGGGAACAGCAAAGATATATTGGCCAGTACATCCTGCTGTGTACAAACTTATAATTGGTATCTATGCTTAACTCGATAAACATTAATATACCGCGATTTAGGAATATGGGTGAGACGCTGCTATGTGCGAGTGAGTCTGCAGTAGTGTGCGCTCTAACATGACTACCATAAACCTATCATATATAGCGTGTGGCCAACACGCTGGCCAAGAGATAGTAGCATAAACCGACGGCTTATTAATTGGATAATCGAGTGATTCTAGCCTGCAAAATTCTACTAAGTTAAACATTGTAAGGAAAGAACCTAAGAATTACAAATTATTAACCAAACGCTTTAGCGCTTGACCATGAATACAGTTATCATTATCATAATCTAATTGGTTTTTGAAAACTTCAAAACACTTTATTTTAATAGTTTTACAAATAATTAATAGTTTTAATCCCTACTAATTTTACTACAGATGCAAAGAGAACGTGATCGGTCGAACCTGCGACCGCTGCGTGCCCGGCCACTACGGGTTCCCTGAGTGCTACCAATGCCACTGCGACCTCGCCGGATCTACCGAAGAAGTGTGCGACCAGAACACCGCGCAATGCTTTTGTAAGAAAAACGTCAGGGGACAGGTTGGTTTGTTTTGTGTAATCGATTTTATTGTATTTTGCTGATCCTTAAGATAAAACGTGATAAAAGTTTCACATACCAAATCCATAGCAATTTTTGGTAGTTGGAGTCAAAAAGAAAGAAATCTGTGGGTTCTGATCATATTGTTCCCATATCTCATTAAAAGCCCAAATATAGTTTAATCGGGTAAATGCGTTACTTAGTCCAATCCTTGGTGATAAATGGACTACGAGTAAGATAAAATATGGATATTTACCCTTTCTTTATTTCTTTATACGTGTCAATCTAAGAATATGCTAAGGTGCTAAATAGAGCATATGCTCTATTTAGCATCCACTACCACTTACAATATCATCTGTGCTAGTTTTTAAATAGGAGGTTTTATATATGATTTCTAAATGTTGGCTAACTTGCACAAGTTAATTGCCTGAAATCTTAGTATTTACATTTAATTTATAACTTGCATGATACAAGTTTATGGTTACTTGTTGTAGGCTTGCGATGTTTGCAAAGAGGAGTACTTCAATTTGCAAAGCGACAATCCGGACGGCTGCTCCAAATGTTTCTGTTTCGGAAAAACAACAAGATGTAGTAGCGCGCAGTTGGTGTGGGCAGAGGTAAGTAATCGAAACTTTCATTTACTAGACGAATGTAATCAATAAAAATATTTACAATTTTAATGACATAATGGAAAACGAAGGATGTGGTGCTAACTATTGAACAAAATTAAGATCTAAATTTAATATTTAATTATATGTACTTTTATACTTTGATGATATATTTTTAACCAATAACGTAAAGAGACATTCACAAATCATATGTTTATTTAAATTTAAAATATAGTATGATAGGCATTTCTTTAAGACGAAACGAAATTAATAAAAATGTTTTTAATAAAAATCACATATAAAAAACCCCTAAACCCCTATAAATCGTCCCAGATCACAGGCATGTCAAACTGGTCACTGGTGAACATCGAGATCGACCGCAACATCGCGATCTACCCGCACACTTTACCTCCGAATTATCTCAACGAGTCGGTAATTGGCGCGGATTTGGTGACCGGCGATACGGACCTCAAGGTCGTCTACTTTGGAGCACCGAGCCAGTACTTAGGTAAGGCTTTTATGGAGGAGAGAGACTGAAAGTTGTTTTAATAGTTTACTTTGTCAAAAAGGAAAGATCGAAATTACTTTTACCGTGGTAATATAAAAAATATTTAATATTTAACCAAAACCTGAAATCAAATCATAGATCGTTGATAGAATGAGAACAATCATTGACTAATCTGCTACCTATGTACATTTTATTTTAGAGATGGCAGCCTTTATTAATCATTTGTATATTCTGTAACATATTCAACAATTTCCATCTAGTAACTAAGCCTATCGTCAAACCTCCTGCCACCTAAATAACCCCACACACACCCATACAGGCAAACGCATTCGCTCATACGGCGGCTACCTGAACTACTCGATATTCTACACGTCCCGCGAGGGCGGGCGGGCGGTGGCGGCCGCTGACGTCATCCTGGGCAGCGCGCTCGGCTACGTCCGCCACACCAGCGTGGAACAACCGCCGGCACTTCAAGACTGGACCCACGAAGTACGCATCACGGAGGACCAATTCACAAATCTTGATGGCAGTGCGGTTTCTAGAGAACACTTTATGCAGATACTGCTTAATGTGTCTGCTGTTTATATCAGAGCTACGTATTGGCATGAAGCTATTACTACGAGGTTTGTAGCGCTGAAATTTTTATTGACCGTTTTAAAATCATGCATGGGAATTAAATTATAGTTTGAATGATACTCGTATCGCTATAGAAAGGACTAAGCGACTCTAGAAGATCGCTTCAAAAACTATTTTATTTATTGAAAGTAACACCCGAAATCATAGCGTTGAATTACCTTTTTCACTGGCAAATAAACATTATATAAATACAAACATTATACAATAACATTTAAAGTGGGGAGGAAATGAACACTCTATATGTTATGTTACTTATTTAATAATTTCATCGGGCTCTTTATATTGTAGGTTGATGAACGTATACATGCAAATCGGCGTAGAAGACTGGTCCGAAGACGCGGTACCAGCGCTTTCCATCGAGCAATGCCAATGCCCGTCTGGGTACAGAGGCCTGTCTTGTGAACAATGTGCTGAAGGGTACTACAGGCTGAGCTCTGGGGCCCACGCCGGGTTCTGTGTGCCTTGCCAGTGTAACGGCCATGCGAACTCTTGTGATGTTAATACTGGAATCTGTATGGTTAGTATACTAATTCATTACGTTTGAAAAAGATTGACAAGTTTATGGTAGGTTTTCCACCTTGTTTGGCATCATTGGCCCAAAACGTATAATACAAAACGTTCTTTATAGTTTTTTCCTGACATGAATGATTAAACGATTTGCGCGAATGTAGAGAGGGCTTGTAAGCTCTGTTTAATTATGAACAGTTGTTAAAATTTAGTTTTATTCCAGAATTGCGCTGACAACACGGTAGGCGACCACTGCGAGCAGTGCGTGACGGGTTACCATGGCGACGCGACCGTCGGCACTCCGGTGGACTGTCTTATCTGCGCGTGCCCCATGCCGTATCCGTCTAATAAGTTAGTTTTCTGTATTTACTACTACATTGACATAGTAGATATATTTTTTACTTCCTTTGTAATATGCTTCCTTTACAACGGCTTTTAAATCCTATACAGTACTTAAAGTAAGTATACCCTCGAGAAAAAAGGTTCCTTTTACAAGTAAATGTATGTTGGTTTAAATTGTAACAGGGCTGCAGAATTTTATTACCCTTTGTGGTAATGAATCAAACTAAGAATTATTACATTCCATCCTATACCTATAGTAAAAACATTGGAGTCTTTTACTAAGGAGAAAAAATCATTTTACTGTTACTGGATACTGTTTTTAGGAGCGTATCCATTCCAAAAATATATCATTTTAATCTCTTCCTATTAAAATGTTGTATAAAATTCTCTAGTTTCGCAATCGGCTGCGAGCTGAGCGGCAACGGGACGCTGATTGCTTGCGACTGCCAGCCGGGGTACGGCGGGTCGCGGTGCGAGTTCTGCGCCGCCGGGTACTACGGCGTGCCTGAGGAGATCGGTGAGGATATCGAACAGTTTAATAGAATTTGCAGTTATTAACACTGTGGTGGTGTGTCGAGGCTGAGTGCGAGGAATAATGAATAGTTTGGTTTACGCGGAAGTGAATGGTAAAGAGTAAAAGAGATATACGCTACGGCGGCTTCAGGTGTGAGTTTTGCGCCGCCGGGTACTACGGTGTGCCTGAGGAGATTGGTGAGAATTTAGGATATTAACTGCACCTATGATGTTTGCTGTTTGTTAATATAGTGACGGTGTGCTGATTGCGAGGAATAATGAATCGTTGCCTTACACCAAAGTAATTGATAAAGTGTAAAAGAGACACAGATACGCATTGTTGTAATTTTGAACGAAACACGATATTTCGGTTAAAACTTGCACTCCGCCTGCGTTACTAAGTTCACTAAGAGCGTTTATTATTTAATGAAAACTGCATTAGAAATCAATAATTTAAAATACATCTCTCTTAATCATCGATCCCGCGAGTGTCTGGTTGGTTAGAAAGAGTTATCTATAGCATTATAACTGCTTTTTATTTCAACCAAACAGCGTCAGACTAAACATACTTAGTACATATTGATTTTTTTCGTTGACAGTAGGTATGTATGCAGTATGCATAATTGCGAATCATATGCAAAATTAGCTTTAACTTGTATAAACAGCATCGTATATACAAATTCAAACTCAACGCTCACACCGTTAAGTCTCAAAGAGATGTCATAGGTGCTTTAGTCACAGGTCACTTCAGGAAGTCCAATGAATTCACGTGATAGGGATATTTTTATTGTCGTTTGAAATCCTACAATGCACAATTAAGCTTTTTGGTCTTAAAATTCAAAAGATCATTATCTCCGACTGCTACAGCCAATAATGCTGTAGTCACCTATATTTTTAGTCTTCAGTATAATTCAATGGACCATAATTGTCATAGGCGACTACTGCAAGCCATGCAACTGCTCGGGCAACATCAACGTGGAGGACCCCGGCTCGTGCGACTCCATCACGGGCGACTGCCTCAAGTGCGTCAACAACACGGCCGGCGCCGCCTGCAACCTTTGCGCGCCCGGCTTCTTCGGCGATGCGATACTCTCCAAGAATTGCACTGGTCAGTATATGTCCTACAAATACAATAAATCCTATATATACCACTTAGCCCATTTACGTTCCCACCGAGGGGCTCTAGCCTACCTTATTTAGGATGATTTGGCCTTAGTCACCACGCTGGCCAATTGCGGGTTGGCAGACTAACGACTGCTACCTTAATAGTAACCTATAGTTACCTATATACACAAAGAATACGAATTTTTTCATAGCACACCATTAACACTTTATTTCGTTGATTTAATACCTACAAACTGTTTATATCCAACTATGTGTTGTGTATTATCCTAATACACATAAATGAAGTGTTCAATTACACAACTTGCCACTCAGCCTGAGAGTGCGACGAGTACGGCTTGGACCTCTGCGACTCCAGAAGGCGTAGTGGGTCCCCGATGTGACCAGCGCGCGACCAACTAATTAAGTTTAACGTATCATTGCAACACACATACATCAAGTATTCAACAGTATTATCTTCCTTCTTAGCTTGTGAATGCGACGAGTACGGCATGGACCACTGCGACTCCAGCACGGGCACCTGCGTGTGTCGCGAAGGCGTAGTGGGTCCCCGATGTGACCAGTGCGCGCCCAACCATTGGGGCTTAGAAAGCGGCCAGGGCTGCTTCCCTTGTGACTGCGGAATTGCTGCCAAGGATGAGAGCTGCGATCTGGCTACTGGACAGTGCAAGTATGTAATATGTTTATATATGTGCACTATGTGTAGATATGGAGTTTGAAAGCGGTTACCTAGTTTTTGACGTTCACTTACATACATATACTCACGCCATTATTTCCCATTGGAGTAGGTAGAGACTATTGATCGCCACTTTGTACGATCCCAACAAACCTCTCTAGTTTCGTTTACATCCATCAATCTTTTCATACATTGTCTTTTATTCTTCATACTTCGGACACCAGCCTTTTGAGCACACTCTCTATTTGGTGCAGGTGTGTCCTTGGTGGACGTCCACTACTCAAATTACCTTCTACATTGGCTCTATGCATCTCTTTCACCAATTGACTGTCATCCATCTTCTTTATGTGCCCAAACCATCTCAACATTCCTTTTTGTATCTTCTTTACAACATCATCTTTCACCACGCACCTTTCACGAATCACGTCCTACGATCACATAACCTTAAATTACAAACTTTTCTACTGGGATCTCATCTACTGCATTCACTCTACTCTTATACTTCTTCTGTCACACCCAACATTCACTGCCATACATAAGCGTAGGAACAAGAACAGAATCATGCACTGCCATCCTTCTGAACATATAGATAAGGTGTCGCGCTACACGTAATTCAAATTTTGAATATGTGAATTTATACGACGTATATTTCTTAATTTAATAGTGTGATTGTTTTCCAGATGTGCTAAAGGAGTAACGGGCAAACACTGCGATCAATGTGCAGCTGGATATTGGAATTACAATAAAGAAGGATGTGATCGTAAGTATTTCTCTTGTTACTAATAATTCCACAAAAAAAACTGGTATGAACGAGAATCATCACTAGTTTATAATCTTATAACTTTACTTGAAGATGCTTTCTTACGTCTCATACACTCCAAGCCAAAATTCAGCTAAACACGGTTCTTATTAACTTAGTCATAACAGGCAATCATGGGTAATCAAACAATAAATTAATCAATAACAACATCATATGTTAACTTATTATTCTTTTTATGAAGTCCAATTTCACGGGTAATCATTTCGATCCAATTACAGAAAAGTATTATTTCCAGATTGCAACTGCACGTCGGGGTACTCGGTAGGGTTCATGTGCAACGCGACCGGCCAGTGCGAGTGTCTGCCTGGAGTTATTGGGGAGAAATGCGATCGCTGTCCGGAGAGGTAATATACTGTTCATTGCTTACTCCCTGGTACATTACTTTTCTCACATGTTTATTGCCGTGTAGTGTCGGCTTAGAATAGCACTACCCCATTTCTTCAGGTGGGTGTACATAAGAGGCGACTAACGGTATTGGGGCTTTTAAGGGATTTTTGGGCGATGCGGTTGGAGACCCATCACCAACAACCCTTATTTTACCATCTTTTCCCCACTCAACTTTCCAAAAGTAGCTGAGGAATTTTTAATTTCTCGGCTCTAGCTACCCCTTCTAGGGATTTATAGCCGTGAGTATATGCGTGTATGTATGTTTATTGAAGTATAGTTAAAGTGAGATTATGCATTATTCACACATTTCCTTCAGCTTACTTACTTTTGTCAGTAAAATAGACGCTTACAGTTACAACAGCGATACATTAAACATGATGTAAAATGTGTACAAAACTTATTACGACATTAAAATCTTATTTTGTAGATGGGTTTTAATACCTAATGAAAGATGTATGGAGTGTGATTCCTGCACGGATGCTCTTATTTTCTCCGTTGAAGATCTACGCTACATGCTTACCAATGAAACACAGGATTTCAAGGTAATTATACATAAACGCTTTTTAAAAACATTTAGTTGCTATTTATTTTCATTTTTTTAACACCTTAATGTACTTTTATAAAATAACATGATGAAATTACTACAATGGAAATATTTTAGGACAAGGCTGATTCGTTCTTCACAACACAACGTCTCAATTACATATCGACCCAAGCGAACGCCCTCAGACCGAAGCTGGCTGAAATGAAGAACATTGATATAGAGAGCACCATCGCAGCTGTGCAGTCTGTTGAGAATCAGGCCAAAACTTTACTGAGATCTGTAAGTCATATCGATATAATTTTTTGTTATCTCTCCTTTCTTGAAAACTTTTAAAGAAACTTGCGCAGACAGAGGAGCATCCAATTTTATACACGTACATAAGTGCCATTAAAACGATAAAGTTTATCTACCTCTAGTTATTAATACTATTCAAATAAATGCACCGAAGTCATCAATCCAGTATAGTAACAATATTTTACCACCAGGCGGAGTTTGCAGCAACAGACAGCGAAAAACAGATCTCCCGCGCTGGCGAACTAGCCGGGGCTGCAGAGCAAGTATGGTCCGAAGTGAAGGATGGGAGGGCTCGAGCCGCCGATATCGTAGCGCACGTGGCGGATTTAGCTACCGGACTCGAACTTAGCCAGCAACCCAAGGTTGATAGCGCCGTCGCTGAGGCAAGACAGACGAAAAGCGATATTGAAGGTAAGTTGCTTATTTAATAGGGTAGTGTTGTGAAAGGTTAGTTGGATATTTGAGTCGTATGGCCAGGGCCGCTGAGCAAGTATGGTCCGAAGTAAAGGACAGCTGGTTTTGGGCGGCCAATATCGTAGCATATGTAGCCGATGTCACTACCCAACTCGAACTTCGGTTGATAGCCCTGAAGCTGAAGCTAGGCAGACTTAAACGATTTGGCTGGTAACTTGATGCTTCTTCAGGGGATTCCCTTAGTAACGATGTGGAAGGTTGGGTGGATGTTTAAGGCTACAGGACGCTAGACTAGATTAATGTTTCTGGATAAAATCCCAAAAATGCTAGTACGCTTTATTGTACTATAGAAGCCATCATGTGTGTTTCATTTTATATATTCCATGTGATATTAAATATTCATTGTTTAAAGACTATAAAATGTTTTTATTAATTTATCTGTGTGCAAATTAATTTCTTTCTATTTTAGCTAAGGACCTGGAGCCGAAGAAAGTCTTGGCTCTGAATGCTCTCACGAATGCAACAGAACAACTCGAGAAAATGAGTTTGTTCGTCGATCCGGTCATAGTTCAGCATGAGGTAAGGTTTATTACCGCTTACTATCATCTTTAACTTGTATTATTCGGAAGACTTCGGATTCCTTGCAATGTAGTATTAATTTTGCATACACTTAAAGCTTGGGTTGTAGCGCGATACGTGTCATGATTTGCCTCACCAGCAAAAATACAAAATTGTGAAGGCTTCCTAAAAGTTATGTTTTAAATAAAGAACTTACAACTTGATCAGAATCCCTTGTTAACCAAATACTCTCAATCACATACCTTTTCTCAATGGTAATTTCATAATGACGATTAACTTAATTTACTAAGTACTTGCTGCCTTTGAAATAATGTGCATAGTATATACCTAACGTTGCATTTTTGTATTATCAGATTTTCCAAAACTTGGGCACATTGACCAAGGGTTTGAAAAATAAAATTGAGGAAATGAAGGAGTTTACTGAATTGGCGCAAAAAAGAGCATCAGCCGCAGCCCGTCTCAACGCCAACAACAGGTATAATACAGTCTCCAAGATTATTTCCATTGATAATGTTAGCTTGAATACTCGTAGAAATCATTATACTTCAATTGACATATTTTAATCCACACTTTTGAACTACCAGGGCATCGAAATTCGGTACAAAAGTGAACTCCGTGTCGGGACAAAACGACGCTGCAATGCAGGACCTGGTTGATGCAGCCTCTTCAATATCAAACAGTACAGCCCTCGCTCTGTTTGCTGAAATCGGTGCCAAGAACGCCTCGGCAGCGCTCGAGGGTATTGGCTCAGCTAACGAGATGCTCCAACAGAGATTCGCTCAGCTTCAGAAGGAACTGCCAGAATTGAAGGATGTTACTGATGTAGCCAGACACCATGCTGCTGCGTTAAGAAGTAGGGTACGTATCAATTTTCAGCATTTAGACCCGATGAATTCTGAATAAAATGCCTTGGTTTTTTAGCAACAAATACATCATCTTTGATATTAGGCTGCTTTTTATTTATACATGATATTTGAGAGCATGCTTAGAAAGCTGGATCAACAAATAACATAAAAAGCAAAAAGAATTATCAATAAAGGAAAAGTGTATTTAGCTATTAACCCATCGGATTCACTTCTATTACCATATCCCAACTGCAACATTAGGAATGGAGCACCTATATTATCCTCTACCACCATAATATATTTTACCGCAACCATTAAAAATGTTCTTACTTTTATTTGTGTTAAACCGATTTATAATTATAATGTGTTGTTCAGGCGGACAACCTCCGTCGTCTAGCCGAGCGCGAGAACAACAACACGCGCACGCAGCACGCGTACTCGGCCGCGTCCGCGTACTCGTCCATCGTGCAGGAGATCGCCGAGGCCAGGAAGGCCGCCGACGACGCTGAAGCGGCTTTGAATAACGTTACTAATACTGTAAGTACTGATACGATGAACTTATCTACACACATTGGTTTGAAACTAATATAAATATATCTAGAATACTGTAATTATAAAATAAACATTGTATTGACGCGCTGTACGTTATGTAGTGGATACAGAGTAACAGACTTAAACCGCATTTTAAGTCTCCGACCCGACATTTTTTCTAATAAGACCTCAAGCGACCTCTAGTCAAGCTTTAACTCAGGTGCACATTGTAGCGGACTCTCTGACTCGCACACTAGCGGCATCTTTCTCATATCCTACATCTCGTGATTAATGAACTTCTCATTCTAAGTATAAATACAAAATAACAAATTCGCACAGAGCGGGGTGTGCTGATCAGTATATCTTTGATCTTCCCACATTCCTATGGTATATCTGTAATTTATAGCTTACTCCAGTTAATTTACTTTCTACAGCAGTATAGTTTACGCATCAAAAACCAAAATTCTTACGTTTTTATGCATAATCCAGGAAAACATCCTAGAAGAGCGTGTGCGACCAGCAGTAAAAAAATCGCAAGAATTCCGCGACCTAGCCGCAGATGCCGTGGCCACAGTTCAGTCTGACCTGGCTCCTCAGCTGGAACGCGCGCAGGCGGACCTGGCGCAGGCCAGCAAGGTCTTCAACGCGGCCGACGATACGGATAAGGCGATACAGCTGTAAGTATAGAGCTTTGGCTTTGGATTATGAGATTTTGTAGCCGGAGGCGGTAGTTAGGATGAGTGTGGAAATTTGGTAGCGAAAAATATAATCAATTAGAATGTTTTATTCATGAAAACCTCATGTGGGGATTATTACTAATAAATAAAGGAAAGAAAAATTTCAACAACAGCGCAAACGAATTGTAAATGTAATAAAGTTAGTCAAATACAAAAAAAATAATTTTCTCATTATAGGGTTGAGATAAATAAAAAAAAGGTTAAGAGGGTAAAAACTTTAAGTAAATCTAATTATTTTCTAATAGTAGAATTGAATTGAGAATAAGAATGCTACAGTTTAATCAGGAAGGCCTATCAATTTACATTTTAAAATAATACGTATGATTTTCAAGTACAGCTCAGGAACACTTAATTTTACTGTTTACCTACTTCAAAGTATTATATAATAAATTACGTGATATATCTAGGTCCCTCACTTGGAGGCCCTCTCAAGTGAACTTGAAGGAGGAGATAGCTAAAGCCGACAGGATCAATGCAACTATCAAAGAGACCAGCAAGACTATGGCAGAGCTTGGCGGCCAGTTGGCTTCAAGCAAAGACTTCGCCCAATCCTTGCCCAAAGTTGCCGATGAAGCAATCAAAATGACATCCAATGCGAAAACTCTATGTAAGTGCCCGAAATTATATTCACTTAAAATCCTGAATTTATAACCTAAAGATAATTATGTATTTTTAATGACTTGGGATATTCTTTGACACCACTCCACGAGATAAACGTTTTTCAAGTGTTGTTTTGGATGCTGCAAATTATTGTAAATAAATCAAGTAACAATACATCATGAAGTTTTTGTTCTAAAATAACAGACGTTACAATATAGAGATTCTTTAACAAAATACTTTAAAAGTTTTAGTTGCTACCTGTATACAAAAAAATATTATATAATTTCAAATGTTGTTTGATGCAGTGAACAACGTAAATGAGATGGCTCCGCAAATCCTGCCCACGTATCGCACCGTGAAAGCGAAACAAGAGGACTTGGAGAACAAGCAGCGTGAGGCGGACGAGAAGTTGCAAAAACTACGAGACCTCATCGAACAGGTCCGTCACATGCTTACAATTATTATTTGTTTCTTGGATTCAATTGCATTAACTTTGATATTTCCCATAAAATCTTTAGTAAAATATTTCATCTCGTTTATCCCATATATTAAAAGCTATCGAGCCCCCTACTTGAAAAATATACTACTATCAAGCTCAGAATTCGGTATACAAAGTTTTTTTTAGGTATTTATTAAATATTTTTATTCGATAGAAAACACGAAAATAAAAGACTAATTTGAATATTTTTCATCTTAAATGAGTAATAGGGAATATGCATAACATTTTAAATGCCCTAAAACTTTTTTTCACGAATACTTAACATAACATAAACGTTCACGTCGAATATCCCCGAAGGGGTTGGCAGAGGTACTAATACTTCTGAACATCACGTGACTTTGTCACCTGGTGTTCAGAGTACCTACGTTTTGCATGGACAGTGTACTCACGTGATAGGGGGCAGGCCTATCGCCGTTTTGTACGAATACACTGTCACATGACTAAGTACAACTCAGCCATGTGGGTTCCCTCACGATGTTTTCCCTCGCCGTTAACAACCATGATAAATTAACCACACATATGTCTTTAGAAAAGACAAATTGGTGTAGGCCCGACCCAGGTTTTGAACACTAGTCGTTTGCACGATAACCGAGTGTTCTACCCACTGCGCTATCACGGTTGCAATACTTATTATCGCAATATTATAATGAAAAGGTTTTTTTTTAATTTACTTATTATTCAAACCCCTAAAATAATATTCAAAAAGCGCAAAATAAGGGAGCGAAATTCAAACTTCCAAAACGCGCCACCATCGGTTGAACGAAATTTGACGTCATCTGACACGAAATTGTATCCAAAAGCGTCGAAAACACTAAGGTAAACACCCACTGGACGTGTCATGTGACGTCACGTATAGCGCGCGTAAAATGGCGGCGTTTGAACTGCTTAAATTTTTTAAAAGTTTTAAATTTCATTTCAAAAATATCTAGAGGATTTTGAAGCCCAGAAATATTTTTTTCTACGTTATAAAATAGTAAACTATTGATTTAAGACAAAAAAAAAACATGAATATTCCCTATTGCAAAGTTATGATTCTTTAGAGATTGTTAAACTTTTGTACTTAATGACGTCATCGAACGAAAATGTCACGTAGCGACATGCAAATAAAGTGAAATGCCTAACAAAAATGTTGCTGATTGCAAAACATTTCACGAATTTGTGATCTCAAATGAAATTATTACGGTATTATACTAAACAAACCTATGATTTTCGATATTTTATTAATAAACTGCAAAAACGATTGTCTTTGAAATAACGCTGAAGGTCAAATACTGTTACAGTATTTTGTTGGAATAACGGTCATCCTAGCTTTATTTGATTTAATTTCAAGAAAATATGTTTTAAAAACATAATATCTCGAAATGGTTTCCTAATCAGCACCACTTTTGTAAAACTTTGCATACCGAATTCTGTCTTCCACCAATAAAATCTACAACGCCAACACTAACCAACTGACATTCTCCAGGCGCGAGCAATTGCGAACCGCATCCCAGTAGGCGTCGCGTTCGACAGCTCGTCTACTCTGCAGCCGCGCCTTCCCGACTCCGTGGACGAGATGTCCGCTTCCAACCACGTATCCGCCTACTTCCGCACCAGCGACAAGAATGGACTCATACTTTACCTTGGAAATCCTAAGGGCACTATGCTCAGGAGGACTAAAACTGTAAGTTTTTTTAAGCTTGTGTTTTTGGATGTTGTTGATTTCTGATTTACTTCTCATCCAGGAAAGTTTACATTATAATATTTTTATTTGCCACGTTTATAATCTTAACACATATTTTATTGAACCATATCGTCTTCACAACTGATAAAAATATGTTTTTGCCAGGATGACTTCATGGTGCTCGAAATCCAAAACGGCTATCCGTACTTGGTGATCGACATTGGAAACGGGGAGCCAGCGAGAATTGGTAATGAGAAATATGTGTCTGACAACAGATGGTATCAAGTCATAGTAGACAGGTAAGGATTCCAAAACGTTAATCCCATGGAATATGCTACAGCCTCTTGTACATCTTTTTGCAGATATCTAAACAATGGTTTCTTAGTGTTAAGATATTTCATTTTGTATCTTCTTCCGCAGAGTTGGACGCAATGTAAAGTTCTCGATCCGTGAGAGCCTCGACAACGGTTCGGAACCCATCCACTCTAAGGAGATCCTGCTTCCCGGACAACACACCATCTTCAACCTGGACCGTAAGAAGTCCAAGCTGTATGTTGGAGGGGCGCCCTCTGACGCCCTACCCAAGTTGCAGGGCATCAGCTACCCAGCCTTCAATGGACAAATAGAGGAGCTCATGATCGGGGACACACCAGTTGGTCTTTGGAACTTGGAGAGTGGTGCGAACCTTAAGGGGACACGACAGAGGTAATTTTGTATATAGTTAGTTATGGAGCTTTTTTATTTCCTTATATCCCGTGTTACTCACCGAGGGGCTCTAATTGTTCTAAATTTGCAAATTTACATAAATCATATGAATTAAGGTTAACTTTGACAGTTAGTTCAAAATAATGTTGGAGTAATTCACTTTGTGGTACTTGTATTGATCTGTTATATTTATTTAATGTTGATTTTTTCTAGGAACAAATTGATAAACTCACAGTCAGGCCCTCAAGAGTACCGATTCAACGGTCGCAGCCATGTGAAAATAGCTGGCCGGAAGTATTTACAACCGGAACATAATCAAGTGTTACTGTTCTTCAAGACGTATGCGCCAGATGGCCTCATCTACTTGGTCGGAGACAGCAATTACTACTTCTCCGTTAGGATGCAAGACGGAAACGTGTATCTACAGGTAATATTTATTAATCCTTATGTTCATACATCACAATATATACTCGAAAATCACAGAATCGAAATCACAACAACGTGCACGTTTTTAGTTAAGGAACTGTCATTACCAATTTGTACGTTCAGATCTGAATGCATAATATTTAAATTATTAATATGTTTTAAAACATAACCAGCAATACATCCAAATTATATTTTAGGTATCACTCGGCGACCCCAACAACCCACTGATAATAGGCACCAAGAAAACCTACAACGACGGCAAATGGCACAAATTGGACGCCGCAAGAGTACAAAGAATGGTATCTCTAAAACTAGACAATGAAGCGCCAATCAAGGGAGAATCAACTAGCAATGAATACTACATACATGCTATAGATACTATGAACTTCGGTGGAAACAACGAAGGAATTGCTCAGATCGCTGACAGAGGCTTCGACGGATGTATTAGACAAATCAGCATACACCGACTGAACATCGATTTGACGGAGAACCTTGAATCGATTGGTGTTGCTTATGGTTGTCAGGTATGTGCAACATGTATCATAGCAGCTAGTATAACTATATTTTTGGGATTGCCTAATGCTTTATTTATTGAGTAATTATCAGAAGTTTTAAAATTGAATTAGTAGTAGGACAATATCAAATATATACTGTTTTACACAAACACACAATGAGCATTTCTTGTTGGTACAGTTTGCATCGCTAGTATCGCTCTCGGGTGAAGACAGCTACTTGCGATACGTAGACGTGTCGACGGAGAATCTCCAACTAACCCTCAAGTTCAAAACGTCCAAACCGGACGGGCTGCTGTTTGTGCTGTTCAGCAAGATTCAGACGGCCAACATGCAGGACAGTATATCGCTGTCTCTTGTCAAAGGTAAGTTGTATCTTGTTTTTTAACATTTTGCGGTGTTGTGTAGGCTTGGAACAGAACTAACCTATTTATTTAACGCCGTTAACGGTGACTTAGGGTATTGAGGCTCTTTGAGTATTTTTTGGGCGAGGCGGTTGGAGGCCCATCATCAACAACCATTATTGTTCAAATTTTCCAAAAGTGGCTGAATAATTTTTCAGTCTGAGTTCTTTTTTAGCTCTGGCTAGCTGTTTCCGGAATTTATAGCCGTGGGTATATGTTTCAGTGTGTGATATGTGTGATATTATGTTCCTATACTAGGAAGATTTTGCCTAAAAAAATAAATGTAAGCAAAGTATCTTACCCAAAACATTACAAATTCTAAATGAAACAGTTGATGCTGATCTCCTGTAAAGTTATATTATATCCTAAATCTACATTAATCTGTAAATAATACACAACCATTAACCATATTCAATGTTTAGGCAAACTGGTGCTGCTAAGCCAACGCGAGGTGCTGAACTCGGACCTGCACACGTACAACGACTCGCAGTGGCACGTGGTCACGGTGGCGCACACCAACACCTCGCTGAGACTGGTCGTCGACGATTATGACAAGTTTAGGTATGCTAGCTCGCTATATTATGACTAGTTTAGGTATGGTTGCTCGCTATGTTATGACAAGTTTAGGTATGGTAGCTCGCTATATTATTACAACTTTTAGGTGTGTTAGCTCGCTATACTATGCTTCTCTTCGTAGCACATATTACGTATGAATTAATTTTAAAACATTGTTAGGCACCTATAATAATAACTGCATTACAGATTAATCATTAATGTATTTAGACTTTTATAAATAAAATTATATGAACAATAATGAAAAATATATAACAATGGCCTTTTTCTTTTCGATTTAACTAAAGGTTATTTCAATGTTGCATCCGTAAATAACTCGAGCACTAATATAACATTCCTTCTAGCACGGACATGGCTCCAGCTCAACTGAATATCCTGGACGGAGTGCTATTCGTGGGTGGGATCCAGCCAGGTTACGTGTTGGGATCCAAAGTGGGTACCAAGGTGCCGTTCGTGGGATGCATAGCGGATGCGACCATCAACGGGCGGGTTCTCAACCTGCTCGAGCCGTTCGCTAACGGTAGTACTACCTTTGGTAGGTGTGGGGCCACTACCACCACTGGAGGGGTTTCGCCAGGTAAGATATTATGAATTGTGTTGAATGAAGTTGGTTAATTGTTTGGTGAATTATATAAGTGCAATTAAAGAATGGCATTGGTGCACGGTTTTCAAAAGTTCAAAATTTGGAGATATAGTTAGTGGACAACATAATGTACTAACGTGATATCGGAACAGGTATTGAACATTCTGAGAGGAATAAAAGTGGAGTACCCTCCGAAGCCTGGCACTGACATGACATTAGCCTCCCGCTTGGTCACTGGTTAGGACTCCTTTCCTCTCTCTTATTATTAAAGCTTAGGTACACAAATATTCGTAAAAGTGAACCACACAGGGCCAGCAGCAACCTATTATTAAAAAACAATATTCGAAACCCTTGGCGAACAAGTGTCTATAACTTCATTAGAATAGCTTAATAAAGATACAATAATTTATTCATGTGAGTCTAAACAAAACTCGTTTATGCTTAAATAAAAAAAATTTAGACAGTTTGGAAATACTCAGAAGAAATTACTTTTGATACCGCGATATAGTGTACGAGAGAAACGCCACTAGTGTGCGAGTGAGTCCATCATGCGTGCGCTGTGCCGTCACTACACTCCTCTGGTAACTATAGTAACGTAGTAGTTGAACAATTTGTTGCAATACAGAGCAAGTGCAATGGGCGCCGCCGCCGACGCCGGCCAACGTGCTGCCCACCGCGCCGGCCGCGCCGCCCGAGCAGACTGACGTGGCGGAGATACCCGACGTGGCGGTCAGAGGTCGGTATAATTTGTTACTACTTGAGATGTAAAAATACAAAATCAAACACAATAGAATAGAATAACTCTTTATTGTACATCAAACACAAATTTACAAAAGAAATTATCATACAGTTTACAGTGAGGTACATTCGGCGGTCTTATCGCTAAAAGCGATCTCTTCCAGACAACCTTTGGAAGGTGAGATCGGTAAACTAGTTATCTGGGTAGATGCACAAAACAAGCTTACTTTAAAACTAACTTATTTAATTGAAATAATAAATAATAACATAAGTATTAATTACACAAAATAATATACATTTTACACACATATGAACACACATACATACATAACTACATACTTTTATATATACAAGTAATACAAATACCTAAATAAAATACACAAATACGTTTTAGAAATATAATTAATACATATAATTTAAAAAGCAACAGTATTACAGCGCTTCAGTGAGATAGTGTTGTTTCCCCAGATCCTTGAACACATTAAGTGATTCAATACAATACAATACAATAGTGAATAATACTTCTATTCAAAATAAAATCTATACATATACTTTTTGATCGTAAAAAAATAAAATTACTGACTCTACCGTTGCTACAAAAGGTGTTTGTAAAGAAAAGAAGCAACAGGAAACTCCTTACATTATCATTTTTTCAAATAGAAATATTACTATACTAGCTTCGAAGGGTTTTAAGACTAATTGTGAAAGATAAAATTAATAACATATGTTAAATCAAATAAAAAGGCGTAGTGCCTTGTTTTCACATTATACAATTAGGTGAACTTGTAAAGTTACTCGTGCCACTAAATAATGTATTTTATGATAAACTTGATGTTTTATTTATTCAACTTAGCATATTTTAAATAAACTGATGCGTTATTTATATCCAACTAATCGCATTTATGTAGTGACTAAATTACCATGCCAATCCATGATAGCTCACTCAACTCTCAACAAAAAAATCGTGTACCGTAATAGTGATAGGAATGATGATCTTTCAAATTTCCTTTTCGCTTATTTATTTGAAATCTGTGTTGTATTCCTCATTTCTTATAAAAATGAGATGCTAACACTACGTATGTACCTACCAGGTGGTCCGCAAGAGGCGGTGACGACGACGGTATCGCCGGTGCGCGCGCCCCCCTCCCCGCGCCGCACCACCCCCGCGCCGCCCGAGCCCGGCTGCGCGCTCGCCTACGACCCCGGCTACGCGCTCGGGGACCCCGATGAGGGTTATCGGTTTGGTAAGATAAATGTTACTAAATTTACTTAACTTACATTGTATCTAACATAAAACACGTGTTCCTCACAGCCCACTTATGTCCCCACCAAGGGGCTCGAGCCTACCCTATATAGGGCGATTTGGCCATAGACCACCACGCTGGCCAATTGCGGGTTGGCAGACTAACGACTACTACCGTAATAGTAGCCGAGACCGACGGCTTAACGTGCCCTCCGAAGCACGGAATCATCTTAATTTTCGGATAATCAGGTGATTCAAGCCTTCAATATCCTTCCAACCTGGGTTAAATCTTACAAATTAAATTTGTAAGGCTACCACCCCCCGGGGATCGAACCCGAGACCTCCGTACTTGAAACCAACCGCGAGACCACGGAGGCACACGTGTTAAGATGGGTAAAAAAGCTTAGTGTTATTTTAGAAAATTGATCGGTATTTAGTAGGTCTGCATATACTGTGTCGACATTTTCTATACTCTTATGTTAAAACGAATAACAATGAACAAATATTAAACAATAACATGATATATCCTTTATCCACTCCTTGCGGTTATATTACCAAAAATTAGAAAGCCAGAAGGGCAAGCACGAGCCGTGTTTAAACTAGTTATCGCGTGGGATAAAGCAGCCATCTCTTACGCACTTACTTAGTATCGTATACTGCCATCTCATTCTAACCGTTATCGTGTCGATAAAATGGCGCTCGTGCTTGCTATACAGATCATCAATACAAAACATCTCATTTACTACAGGAAGTTAAGTAAGGATTAAATGACCTATCCGAGTCATGGCGACCACTTAGGACTCCTAATCGGCTCTCCGTTTGTGAGTCCGAAGATGGCTTATGTAGCCTATCTTAGCGGCAAATACTCGCGCACATTGAGGGCACGCGAGCATTCCGTTGACATAATTGCAATGAATGGCACAGGGCTGCCGGGATTTCAGCTCGTCACGCTTAGAGTCGAGGTCTGCTTTACGCTGCTCCTCGAACTCACTAGCCCGCCTCTTTACAAGCCTGCGCCATTCGGGACGTTGTGCTGCCAAAACTTCCCAATTAGAGGGCTCTATATTGCATCTTTTCATGTGTCGCTTCTGAACAACTTTGTATCGAAGGAGTTGACCGCCATGCCTACGCTTGCACTCCTCGAGTTCAGAATAAAAGATGCGCTTCGCCACTCTTTCCTCCGGCATACGTGATACGTGTCCGCACCACCGGAGCTGCCGACGCATCAAATAGGCCTCAATACCACCAACATTGGCTCGTCGCAGAACTTCGGAATTTCGTACTCGATCAGACCATTTGATTTTTAAGATCTTGCGGAAGCACTTGAGGTGGAATCGATCTAAAGTACGAATGTGGTGACGGTATACGCACCACGTCTCCGAAGAGTACAAAAGGTTTGGCAGCACAACAGCCATATATACTGAGATTTTGGATTTAATACTGACTACTAAAATCCCAATCAACCATAAATCACTGAAAAGCCGCAGATTTACTACAACCAACCCGTTTTCAAAGACGTCCACACACAAGACGACATGCGGTACTATAAAAACTCGATTTTCATTTCATATCCATCCGTCAGGTACCCGCAACGACAGCCGCATCGAGTACGGGCGGCTGCCGGGGCGCCAGCATGACGGGTTTGACCTCACGATCGAGTTCCGCACGTTCGACGCGCACGGCGGACTCATCTTCTACGCCACCGCCGAGACATCGCCTGACCACTTCCTCGCCGTCTATATGAAGAATGGACTGGTATGGATTCTATTTTATTGCATTAAGTGGAATTGAACGAATGGTTATATTGTAAAATAGCGTGTCACATACTTTATAAAAACATACTATCCAAATAATTACTATTGGTTTCCATATAAAACATCAAAGTTATCGTCATTGGAACACAATATACTTTGTTAATATAAGTCTGGCGTAAAACCCAAGATTGAAAGAAAATGACAAACTATACTTAGCAGCGTTAGGTTTACAGTCATTTATATTGCATTCCTATTATCTAAATCAAGATCATAAGAAACAGACTATAAACTAGCAAGTTTATCCCCAGCTGTACGTAACATACAAGTGCGGCGGCGCCACGGAAACCCTAGTGTCATCGCAAGCGTACAACAACGCGGAATGGCACGTGGCGACCATAGCGCGCGCGGGCGGGCGAGGCAAGTTGTCGATTGACGAGCGGCTCGAGGCGGAGGCGGCCGGGGAATGCCGCGCCGCCGCCGCGCTGCATCCACCTTACTACTATGGTGGGCTGCGGGAACTCACCACGCAGATCAATGAGACGCTTGAGGTGAGACTTGTACTTAGTACTTATCTGTGTCCTAGATAAATAGTAAGCATGAGGTGAGTTAGAATATAAATCTTTAGCCGACATATTGGCGCCACCAGGTGGGCACGGACCACCAACCTCTCGACTGTTAACCGATTTGGTTGTAAAATGTTTACAATAGCTTAATAATTAGCTCTTTAGTCTTGGTTTTGAATAGCACTACCCCATTTCTTCTAATTCTAATCAACTAATAAGCAGCTAAAATAAATTTATGTGATGAACCAAAACATAAAGCCCATAAATCTGTAATTACTATATATTTTTTAAAATAAAATGAAATTAACATATTCTTTATTTACAGGAATTCTACCAACCGTTCAAAGGATGTCTGAAGGGACTTCTTATGAACGGACAGAAAGTCAATGACATTGTGTATAGATCCAACTCTCTCCAATGCAGAGACAACGTGGAGGATGGAGTTTACTTCGGACCGTCCACAGCGAACAAACGCAATTATTTGAAAGTACGTGATTTCTATGTTCAATTCTGATATTTTAATCAACTATTAATTTAACAATTACATACAGGCTATTGAATTTACAACATTATAAAAGTGTTAGTGACATAAATTGTAACGGATTATCTACATTTCTGCACATGTTTTGCTACTGTTCATTGAACTATCTACTTCCCATCCGTTTCAATTTCGCGCGTTCCTTTTTCACATTAACAAAATATTATATACTGACTTCATAACTTATTAATGGCGTTTCAAACTACCAGAGTGTAACCCAACATTTTCAATTGCAGCTCCAACTAAAGAAGAACTTCAAAGTGGGCATCGAGATCACAGTAACGATGGAGATCAAACCTCGCAATTCTACTGGTCTATTGCTCAGCGTTCACGGCAAGAAGGACTACATGGTCATAGAGCTGTTGGAGAAAGAGGTCGTGGTCAATGTTAATAATGGCCGAGGAGCTTTCAATGCCAGCTTCAAATTGAGCGACCGGTTCTCGCTGTGCGATGGGAAGTGGCACATGATTCATAGTGAGTAGTGATTGATTTAGTTGAGGGTCTTTGTATGCTTTTGATAAGTTAGGTGGCGGTTTTTTGGTCGCTTTGAAATATTATGTCATTACAAAGTTAAGTTATGACTGGAGGTTATCCACTTGGAGGATGCTCATTGAACAACAATAATATAGATAGTGACTGCATCTGAAGATCGAGATCCACTTTGTAGGGTTCGAATCCGCTTCAAGTTGATCTGGAATCTGAACCCCAGTAAAAGCAAAAGTATATTATATATATGCGAAATATTTATCAATGCTCTACGGCCATGTTCCATCTTTAAGGTTCATCGTTAAGAAACCATTTAGGAATATCAAAATATAGGTTCTGAAGCTATAACTATCCTTAATAATGGCTGTGATAGGTAGGATACTTTTAATACACGGCACACTTAAAGTTTAGAATAATCTATCAATTTTGTTATGGAATACAAAAACAAATGATTTCAAACAGGTTCTTTTGCCATCTTTATTGTTCTTAGCCAACTATAGCCGACATGTGTTCCTTAATTTTATATGTGTGTATTAAGCTTGGGTCTCCAGCTCATTTAGGTACAATCAATTGGTGTAGTAAGTAAGATAAATGAAAATTTTAAGGAAGTGTGATTATGAATGAAGGAATACTGCTACAGTACGTATGTATGACTAATGCATGTGGGCTCGAAATGTTTGAGATTGGCGATCTATTACTAGTCTCTACCCCAATGAACAAATAACAAATAAACGTTTAAGTTCAGTTATAATCACAAAAGATTTCTGAATCGTATACTTATGCTATTGCAATTTCCAGCGGTGAAATCTCGCAACATCGTGTCCGTGGGAGTGGACGGCAACTTCTCAGACCCCGGACTTGGCTGGTCGGGATCCACCGACACCAACTCCACACTCTTCATCGGAGGCAACGAGAAACCCTTCAACAGACTTCGTGGAGTCAAGTCTCGGAAAGGATTCACGGGGTGCATGAGAAACATCTCCATCAACGGAGTCGTTATCCCCGTACCACTTGACTCTGCTCATGGAAATGTCCATATTGGAGTATGTCCTTCAGACTAATTTGTATGTCTCTCTTGTGAGACGGTATCAATGCATTTATAAGCGTGCTTGTGTAACTTCTGCCAAAGAAAGTATTTTTATTACTCTTTTGTATGTATTACTGATCTTTGTTTTTTACTTGTAATGTTTTCAGTACAATACCGATTTTTATAATATATATGTATGACTTCAATAAATATAATTACCACCTATTAATTGACTCCTTTATTTTAAAACAAATAACTGTGACAGTTTTGTCTAACTCAATTTAGGTTTAATGCCGTATATGCCCAACAGAGTGACAGAGCTACTAATTCTTCTGAACACCACGTTTTTCTCATGTATAATTACCCCGCAAAAAAACTAAATAGAAAGAAAAGTCTTAAGAGAATCATTGTATTTGCATGTCAATGTCTAAAGCTACCTAAATTTTGCGGTATGTCACATTTCGATCTTCCTCAATTAGTTTACGGACAGCATCAACGTTTTTTTCGGTGACTGTGGTTTTTGGACGACCTCGACGGGATCATCATTGAGATTGACACGTCCACGTTGAAATTCAGCAAACCAGCGATAAATGGTGGTTTTGGATAAGGCTTCATCACCAAATGCAGAAATCATCCGGTCATCACACTGCTTTGTGTTAAAACACTTCGTAAGTCGTAATAATTTATCGCTCTAGAATTTTCTCAACTACGAGTACTAAACAAGTTTCACAAAACCTTGTAACAAGACCGAGAATTTGTTTATAAATAAAGGGTATTCAATTTTTAAAACCTTAAAGTTTTCAACTAAAAAGATTTTGATGTGACAGGAACAGTGAAAATATTCAGTTCCCCATACTTTTACTTCAACCCTTGTAGTTTTAAAAAGAACCGTGTTAGCTCAATGCATAAGAGCACCGGGCCGTCGTGAAAAGAAGCGTGAGTTCAGATCTGGGTCGGGGCTACACCAATTTGTCTTTTCTAAAGTCATATGTGTGGTTAATAAATCATGGTTGTTGACGGTGAGGGAAAACATGAGGAAACCCACATGTGTATGTACGGTGCCGACACAGAGCCTTACAACGCGAACGTGACCAAGTTTTGCTTACAAGAGTAGAATCAGGTCATTCGTGGAAATGCAGTGTGAGCTCCGACTCCTCGGTCGATGACACTACGATCACGCCGCCTTAACTGTGACCTAGATCATAAGTCTTAAATAAATATAATAAATAATAATAAATCTTAGTTAAAGCTACAGGGCTCATATTGTTAGTAACAAGACTTATCAACTATGTTAGACAGCTTAAAAATACTTAACCTACTTTTACCTTACTATTATATTTACATTGGAGGCTAATTCAATGCCTAAAATAAGGCGAATCCACCCTATCCGCAATAGCTTGCGGGATGTTGTGGGTCGCGACCCGTGCACCCACCAGCTTCACCCACTAGTGGGTGCACGGGTAATCCGCGTTTACCCGTGCACCCACCACACCAGTGATTGAATCTATTTGATACAAACCTATCGTATTGACCACTTGTCAGATAGAATTATGAATAAATTGTATGCAGCATCTTCAAAGTAATACACGCCATTCAATATAATCGGAATCAACAACAAATTTTCTGAAGAGCTGATAGAAACGTATTTATCTATTTTTTTTAATGTCGCTATTCTCTCATAGTCTCATATTTATTCTAAACAACTCTTCTTACATTATTTTCCTCTACCACTACTTCTTCTTGGAGAACAACGATCTAAATAAGTGAGCTAGTGAGTCAATCAGTCAGTGAGTAGTACAGTAGAATTTATTATTATAATAACTTGTCCTTATTGATAACCTACCTACCTAATTAACATAAATATAAACGTTCACGCTGAATATCCTCGAAGGGGAATCAGAATCAGAATTTATTTGCCACATGTTGTATGTACAATGGTGTTTTAAATTATATAGAGTATCAAACATGCGCCCTGCAAGGGCATTGCAACAACTTATAAATATTTAAATACCTAATTAATTACTATTACATTATTTACAATTATTCACAATTTACGTTGGCAGAGGTACTAATACTTCTGAACACCAGGTGACAAAGTCATATAAGGAATGTTTTGCGTTATCAAATGACGGCACCGGAGTCAAAAATTCAAGTCCTTTGTCTTTTAAAGTATCAATATGTTTTTTATAAATATTGTGATCGGTTTGAATGTAGAAGCTGCTTCTACTTTTTCGCTATCAATAGCTATTACTACTTTCTTGTTTTCGTTGTATACACATGCAAAGCACTTTTAATATACTGGCATTCCTTAAAATAATTGTAACACTAAAAAATATTTTCATAACTTAGCAGCTGAAGAAGCAACGCAAAATGTTAATAGGAGGTTCGTAGGACTGTTACTAATATAATTTTCACTTATTTTATTGATAGTAACTGATCCTCTACATTTCAGTTTCTGCTTGAGAGTACAATTTCAAATAGACGAATTGTTGGCGTGAACTTTTTGTTTTACATACTGGTGACCTCTAAACAGTAACACTGTACCGCGTTTTCTATGTATGTACTTTATTTTGCAGTCAATTGTGGGACCGCAATTACAAAGAAATAGATAAATACGTTTCTATCAGCTCTTCAGAAAAATTGTTGTTGATTCTGATTATATTGAATGGCGTGTATTACTTTGATGATGCTGCATACAATTTATTCATAATTCTATCTCACAAGTGGTCAATACGATAGGTTTGTATCAAATAGATTCAATCACTAGTGTGGTGGGTGCACGGGTAAACGCGGATTACCCGTGCACCCACTAGTGGGTGAAGCTGGTGGGTGCACGGGTCGCGACCCGATGTTGTTGGGGTTGGCCCGTACCCCCTGCAGCAGGTAATTTAGTTACGATCAAAGAGGAGCAGTGCTGTTCTAGCATCGAACGCATTCGCGCTTAGGTTCGTTAGGTTTACGTCTTAGAAATGTAACCTTCAATAAATAAATGCAATATGAGTTATTCTCGTTTCCTTTTGCACCCTCCGTCTGTGGTCCGAGTATTTAATTCATGGCCGAGTTGTACTTAGTCATGTGGCTGTGTATTCGTACAAAAGGCGATAGACCTGCCTTCTGTTACGTGCGTACACTGTGCAAGCAAAACGTGGGTACTCTGGAGACCAGAATGTCACGTGATGTTCAGAAGTAATAATAGTCTGCCAACCCCTCGGGGATGTGCGGCGTGAACGTTTGAGTCTTTGATATATTTTATATTCTGTCTTAAAAACAAAATTCAATTTCAAGGCAATTTTATATTCTTTAATATTATTTCAACTCTTTTCCCGAAAATAAAAGGTAAAATCTACTAGTGTTAGATTTTCAAAACGACTGGGATCGCGCTGAGTAGAGGATTGTGCATCTTGTTAATAAAACATACTAAACATCCTAGACAAGATAACAAAATTCAGAACCGCCTGACCTTTAGTCTGCTTCCCCCTCTGTAATATCATATTTATAGCTGAATTAGTAAAATAAGCCTGACTGAGAAGATCCAAAGAATTGCGAACCTAGTGGCGGGTGCATCCCATTACTTCCCCATTTCTGAAGTTCTATAAGACTAATGACACCTCAATTTAGTGTCATGTATCGCGTTTTTTATTTAACTGTCCTATTTAAAACTAATAGGACAGTTAAAATTGTGTTTTTAAAAGTATTTTTATCGACTGAAAATTAAAACATTCTTCTGTGAGATTGTGCATTATTCAATGCAATGAGACTATTGGAAGGTTACATCGTCTTTGAGCTGGAGTTGGAGAACCTAATACCTAACTTCCTTTTCTTTCATACCTAAGTTATTCTTACCTAAATCACTAGAATTAACCCATTGTCAATATCTTTCATATGAATGTAAATGTTAAATCTTTGGTTGGCATCAAACCAGAACATTTAAATTATTAAATGTTTTTGTTTTTGGTCAAAAAAAAATATTGTTTTATGTCTAAAAATATATCACGAGTAAAGTAGCAGCAAAAAATATGCTACAGTTCTATGTAGAACTGTTGGGATAAAATTCGGAAGCTTTAGAAGTATCCCAATAGTTCTAGAACTAAATATTGAGAAACTAATGGGATGCACCCCTAGTGGCGATGGCTAGGGTATATTCCTCGTAGAAACCAAGGCCATTAGGTTGTGGGAAAAAATCTGGAGTCTGTGGTGAAATACCATGTGTTGACGTTAGGTCCCAAAGGTAACATCTTAGAAACGTAATGGGGCTCATAACAACGTCGAGTCACCCAAAAGGGCAATGGAGTGTAATGTTAGGCGGTCTACCACGTGAACGAATCTGATCGACGATATCCACAGATGAGCGGGCAACGAGTTAGGCGGTAAATACACCAAACCGCAATCCGTCGCGGAGCGCGGAGGAGAGGATTTCAATATTGTATGCAAGTACATCGATTTGTATAGAAAAAACGCTCGGTACAATACACCGAAACCGCGTCACCGATAACCGCGCGGTACAAACAACATACTGCGCTCCGCACTAACGTGCCTGTTTTCGTGCTTAAGGGACTGGTTCTCTTGCGAAAATTCAGGTTTAGATGAATATTTGTGTCTATTCCAGTAATAGTCCGCCGAATTATACTCAATAAATAGTCAAAAGATGCAGTTGACATTCGTGTAAATAATAACAATAATACACTTTACTGAACACCAAAAGAATACACGGACAAATACAGAAAGAAATGCAATAAACATTTAAATAACAGTAAAATTATCAAACTTGTCTATGTTTTCTTATCTCCATGTAATTCAGTGTAAATGAACCATTACTAGATTTATTTCGTGAAAAAAGGATGTATCCAACCTTCTAGGCCTGCTAATTTGCTTATACAAAAACCATATTGCTAAAACCATTGCAGCCTTGTAGTCCAAGATCCCGGTGCCCCCAGACGTTACTTATTTTCTCATAAGAAATATAAATGGGATAAAGTAGTGTTAGTACGTACTTTGAGTGTGTGCATACCTGCTACCTTGGGTCGACGGCCAATTCATAGGTACCAGGTGCTAAAGGTAGATAAATACAGTACTGATTTTTCTTAAATTCTCAGTGCTGATTTTTACATATGTTTTAGATATTGTTGTTAAAAATTAATAATTATTATTGCCAGACACTTTCCGTCGGCGCTTACCCTTACCAGACGCTTTAAAGCTTAAAAAAAATAACATATTCTTACTTACAATCTCACTCTTGATTTTTATGTATGTTACTTGGGGAACTATTTGAACACCCCTGGTCAGCAGCCAGACCAATTGGAGGGGTCAAACATCCCCCAGACACACATAAAGTGTCGCTAGAATTCTGCTCTGTTCGATATAATCAAGAGAGATTAAAGATTCGTTACATACAAAATGGAATCGAACCTGAAGATTACAAGGTATTTTAAAGTAATCTGGGTTGAGAAAATTTTATAAACAATAAATATAAGTTTCTTTAACCTATGTTTCACATCTTACCATCGAGTTAAATTGAATACTACTATTTAAAAAATTCATGTTTATTAAATCTTAAAATTATACAAAGCTAAACATGTCTTTCTTCTTTCGGATTAATTGTAGTTTGAACATTCAGCGTGATCTTTACTGTCATCATAATCTAAGTTTGATAAGTCATTATCAACCCAATGTTGGCATTGACTATCTTCATTATCATCCATATTACTTTCATTTTCTGTAACAAAAATAACATAATTAAGAATCAAAGAGTTATACGGTTATATCAATTATTCAAATTTAAAGTATAATACCTGATTCTTCTTGAAGCGATTCACTGACAAAGCTCGGCAATTGGTCCCCATCGAACCAGTTAAAATGATATTTATTATCTTTCAACGTCCACCCATTATTGTCAGGACTAAAAATACTAATTTTCTTCATATGAGCATTTTTCCAGAGACTAGTGATATAATTAGCTCGTCGAAACTGCTGTGAAAGCTCACTTTTGCATGGTGGTAAGTTACTAGCATCAAAGTTTTTCACATTTTTACGATTGAACTCTTTATTTACGACACAAACCATATAAGTGTTGATGAAGAGTTGGAGTCGGGAAGCATCTACGTCAATTATTCCGGCCACGTTGTACAGTAAAGTTCAAATTTTTGTATAGTGTTGAACACATTTTGTTCCAGTTCTAAGTTACTGAATAAGTCTACATCGCCGAGTTTCATAAATGCTATCTGGTACTCTACTTTTTTTTTCAATACATTAAATGGCCTTTGCTTGCCTTTTCTAAAAAAAGCTGGATTGTAATCACAACCAGTTATTGCGTGAAATCCTGGCAAGCAACGGCTTAATGTAGGTCCTAAATGTTTATAACTCTCAGTGATATCAATGTATCTAACTTTATTTCCAGTGCCAGTCAATATTCACACATGGGAGTCATCATTTTTTAAATGATGCATATTGCCCTGAATGTTCATATATCCCTGAATCAAGTAGCACTGAATAGAGTAGCCTAGAGACGTCAATAGGTATAAGAAAGATATCCATAAATAGATATCTCTCTCACACTCAAGTGTACAAATAATGACCTCGCGCTTATACACATAGCGACACTTTATGTGTGTCTGGGGGGATGTTTGACCCCTCCAATTGGTCTGGCTGCTGACCAGGGGTGTTCAAATAGTTCCCCAAGTATCATACATAAAAATCAAGAGTGAGATTGTAAGTAAGAATATGTTTTTTTTTTTGAAGCTTTAAAGCGTCTGGTAAGGGTAAGCGCCGATGGAAAGTGTCTGGCAATAATGATTATTAATTTAAATAATAATAATAATATGATTATTAATTAACAATATCTAAAACATATGTAAAAATCAGCACTGAGAATTTAAGAAAAATCAGTACTGTATTTATCTACCTTTAGCACCTGGTACCTATGAATTGGCCGTCGACCCAAGGTAGCAGGTATGCACACACTCAAAGTACGTACTAACCTACTTTATCCTATTTATATTTCTTATGAGAAAATAAGTAACGTCTGGGGGCACCGGGATCTTACTCTATTGAATGAGTTCAGTATTGTCCATTGTAGCGTGCTAACGCCACGACGGCAAAATGGAAAACACCCTTTAAGCTTGGTGAAGGCTGCGCGAATCCAGTGGGATAACCGCCTTAGAAAACGTAAGTGGCATGGGACAAGGTTCAATAGTCGCAAAATTCATGGACATTGGACATCAAAGATTCTACTTTTTTACCGTGGTACCATTAGACTTCTCAAATAGTCTCCCCAAAAGGTTCACACACGACTAAGTGTATATAGCGGGAAACTAGCGGATGCAAGTAACGACTAATCATGTTTGAAATCGTTTACACTCATATGAATCAATTTCCCTGAAATAAGGAACGAAATTGGATTTCTAAAACGCATAGGGTAATAAAACACTACATCAACTTTGACCATATTCATTGAAAATCCACATGTTTACACCAATAGATAAAAACAACCATTAAGTGAAACTATTAACAAACTTACATTATTATCTAAAACATGCTAGTTAGAAGATATTGATATCAACTGAAATTAATTTAAGGGTTAAAACATTTCTCTATAAGTAGGTCGGTACCATAAAAACTATTTACAAAACAATCCCACGTTAAAATACCTATTATAGGCAAAATCATTAACAATACAAAAAACAGGTTAAAACTGAATTATAATTATTATTAATCATATGTCTCAAGTCAAATCTAATGTAATATTAAAGTAAAATAAATCCATAAAATTTGGTCCAACAATATTCTAAAACCAACAAAACCTTACCTCATACAAAAAAACTGTACAAGTTATAATTAATATTTGGCAATAGGCCTTACATTAAATAAAAAGGGAACATCGGTAACTATTGAAGAGCATTACAATGATTACCACCTAGCTTGACACTAAACTAACAAAAACTACTGTACGCCTGTTTACACTCAACTCTAGGTCACCATTGGTTAATGACTTCATAGGTCTATCACATATAAATACTACATAATCATTTATTTGTTTTTGCCTGCCTTCATCGGTTTTGTAAAAAAGTTACTACAATATTAATAATCTTATTTGTGCAAACTAATATTATCAGACAGCGGTGAAATACAAATATTTTAATTTTATTTGCCTTCGAGTTTAAGTGTAAACGAGCCTAAAAAGACAACACATAAAACAGAGGAATGAATAATTGAAAAGTATTTTTTATCTCAAGAACAATGCTCCAGATTCACTCAAATATGATTTAAATACAATTCGACTTATAATCATGTAATAATCGGTCTAATGAGTAGGTTTGCAATTAATAAAAACACACTTAAAATAATGTAAATATTGCGTTTCAAATGTAGTTCTAACCACACCTAAGTTTTTATGAGTGCATAAGATTGTGAATTGAAAAGTGACTTTTTTAACACAACATGAATCTCACTTCTACTACTACTTATTTTTTTTTAATGGACATTAATAAATATTTCCTTACATTTTAACTGTATGGCAAAAATTTAGCCCTACGAAGTATTTCTTTATCTTTTAAATTTCCTATCGTTTATTAATGTAATTAATGCGAAAACAATACATTTAATGTCTTTTAGACATAATGTTCTATGTTAAATCGATATCTAAATAGAAATAGTATTAGTTTTATTTTGCTAAAGTTCATAGGTCGGATTCATTGACATTGTTCCTAAGAACAGATCTTGGTAATCATGTCTTAGTTTCTGTCTTTCCTATACTGAACAGTCTAAATGGACCATCCTGTAAAATAAAAAATCACACCTCCCCCTTTTCTACTTTCTACTCTGAGGAAGATAGTTAGGTTTAACAAGACATGTAGACCTTTGTGATATTTACGTGGAGTTTAACTAAATTATGCAAGTAGCAATCTTTATGCATTATTTCCAACATTAATAGTAAAAGACACATTTATAAATATAGCGGAAACAGATTATTCTCATACTTATACTAGCCAATAAATATATTTACTGAATTGGAATTTCATTTGATGTTCACAATATGATTTTAAAAAACATTACGATAAAACATCCATATTGACTACTCCTTTATGTGACCAACCAAGAACGCACTTCAAATAACATATTTGATTACGAAGAAACATTCATGATAGGTCAGCCTTACTGATTATGTATCTTTAGCGATCGCGATTGTGTCGCAAGTTGCAATACTGTCGCTGTCAAAAGTGTCAAATCGCATACAAATTTATGACATTGACAGCGACAATCGTGCAACTTGCGACACAATCGACAGTCGCAAAAGATACGTAATCAGGGGGCGAGAAAACACATTTATAATATACAAAAGAGTTTCAACGAGAATATTGACTAAATCTTTCACGCTTAACAACATTTACTACGCACATACATCAAAGACTCAAATACTCATTAGACATCACACTAGTAAATTTATTTAAAATGTTTAAATATGTACAGTACTGAATATTACTTGCTATATACAGATTTAGTTAAAGTACAGGTATAAATTAACATTAGCAACTAAAACGTAAACTGTTTGTCTGCAGATAAAGCTTTGGGTTCTTAAGTGAAATGGAGAATCTTGCATCTGAAAAAAACAAGCAACAAAGTTAGTTTCTATTTAATAATCTTACTTTTTTATATTAGAAATACTGACTTATTCTTAAATAATTTAAACACATCCCGGGACTTTTGAAGACGGATTGTTAGCCAGGCAAACCTATTTCTATCAAATCTATTTTTAAATAACCTATGGATGAGAATGATCCACCGCAGCATCATTGCATTACGTAAAATGTATTTGAATCATAGATATATAATAGGTACGTAGATTGGCAATAAGTAACAAACGTCATAGAATATCAAATAGGTGGGACAATACATGGACACAGCAAGGTTCTTAATGGTTGAGCTCAAACGTGAATACAAAAGTTTGTCCTAAATTTGTAAATTCTGGTATTAAAATCATAACTTTGGTGTTTGTTAATAAGGTTATTAAAGGCTCAAAGCACCTTTGAATGAACCCTTTTATCAATAAATAAGGATAGTAATGATTACACAAATATATATGTTTTACATTAGTACTTATACAAATGTGCAAAAATTTGATTAAAAATCTTCACTTACATTACAAGTAAAATATAATTAAGGTAAAATAAACTAATAACTAGAGACAATAACAAATAGAAGAAATTTTTGACAATTTGAAATTTGATGTATGTAATATAATTTGAATCATGAATTAATGTTTTATTAACACAGTGACCCAGCAATATAGATTTTCACCGGGGTATTTCTCAGTGACAAGTGTTGTATAAACTTACCAGGCTATTACTAAACGGCAGATTTAAACAATATACTTGTGCTACACAAAAGTATTATACATACATAAACTCACAGCTAAAAATCCCTTGAAGGGGTAGTCAGAGCTAGGGAATTAGAAATTCGTCAGCCACTTTTGGAAGTTGCGTGGGTAAAAGATGGTGAAATAAAGGTTATTGGTGATGGGTCTCCAACCGCATCGCTTAAAAATACCTTAAAAGCCCCAATACCGTTATTGGCCTCTTACGCACACCCACCGGAAGAAATGGGGTAGTGCTATTCTAAGCCGAATATACCGCCTCCAATTTAAACTATTACAAAGTGTGACTCAATTCCATCCTTACCGTCCTCCTTACTGATGCTGGCTCTCGACAATAACATAATGGACTGGTGCTGTTCAGCGTTGTATAATAGATGATGCTTACCTTCCGCTCTTACTGATGCTGGCTCTCGACGATGAACATGATGGACTGGTGCTGGTCAGCGTTGTATAATAGATGATGCTTACTGATGCTGCCTCTCGATAATGAACATGATGGACTGGTGCTGGTCAGCGTTGTATAATAGATGATGCTTACTGTCCGCTCCTTACTGATGCTGCCTCTCGACAATGAATGTAATGGACTGGTGCTGGTAAGCATTGTATAATAGATGATGCTTACTGTCCGTTCCTTACTGATGCTGGCTCTCAAGGATGAACATGATGGACTGGTGCTGGTCGGCATTGTATAATAGATGATGCTTACCGTCCGCTCCTTACTGATGCTGGCTCTCGAGGATGATCATGATGGACTGGTGCTGGTCGGCATTGTATAATAGATGATGCTTACCATCCGCTCCTTACTGATGCTGGCTCTCGACGATGAACATGATGGACTGGTGCTGGTCGGCATTGTATAATAGATGATGCTTACCGTCCGCTCCTCACTGATGCTGGCTCTCGACGATGAACATGATGGACTGGTGCTGGTCGGCGATGGCGGGCACGGCGCGCAGGCACTCGATCTGGTGCGCCGCCCAGTCCTTCTTCTGGCAGTACGTGGAGCAGTACGGCGTGCGCCGGCACAGCGAGCACTCGGCCGACGCTTCGCGGTTGCAGTTCGCGCACTAAGAATGTTACACAGTTAATGTGGGATGGAAGGCTTCAGACCCTTTTTGGCTAACAATCTATAGATAGCTCAATGGGTAGAACACCGCCTTTCATGCATACAAACGTGGGTGCAAATACCAGGTAGAGCCTACACCAATTTGTCTTTTCTAAAATCATATGTGTGGTAAATTTATCACGGTTGTTAACGGTGAAGGAAAACGTCGAGAGGAAACCCACATGGCTATGTAATACTTAGTCATGTGAAATTATATTTGTACAAAAACGCGATGGGGCTGCCCCCTATCACGTGAGTACACTGTTTAAGCAAAACGTGGGTATTCTGAACACCAGGTGACAATGTGACAGTATCCTATGTTATACTTTGGGTCACTATCTAGCATTCTGATAAATTTCATTTATATACATTATGTACTTGAGAAGCCTTTTCGCCTCAAACACACAAACATCTAAACTCTCACATTTATAATATTAATAGGATGTATCTGACATACCTTTTTCGGTTCAGAATCGTCCATATTATGCAGCGAGGCCTGGTCCGCGTTCACGTGCTCGTCCACACTAGCAGCTAGCAAGGCCGCGGCGCGCTCCTGCTCGTAGCGGTCGATCTGCCGCGCGCTCACCAGCCGCACGTCCTCCACGCACTGCTTCAGCTCGCCTGCCACCCGCAGCAACGTTTGGCTTATGTCTTCTAGACGCTTCAATACCCCGGACATGTCTGGAATATAAGGTATAAGACTTATTTAATATAATGTGAGTTTTTTGTACAGTTATAATTAGGATATATCAGAACAACCTTTCTCGAAATCGAATGTTTGCTCTTACTAAATCACCTTGAGTTTTTAAGAACACTGCTATGATGACTTAAGATCTAGAAGTGTTGAAGTATAGTTTTTGTTTGATTAGCTCTGAATTACTTTATTATAAATACGAAAGATAATACCCTACCGAACCGAACCTATTTCTAAAGGGTTAATTAACTTAGAAATATGTTTTCTTTTCACCCATGGTGAGGATGGATGATAGTAAATTGGTGAAACAGATCTATAAAGCCAATGTGGACGATTAGTAGAGGACGACCTCGAAAGGACTCATTTGGACCAAATAGAGAATGTGCTCAAAAAGGCAGAAGTCCGAAGTATGAAGAATAAAGGAGCATGTATGAAAATATTTGCCAGGATCGTACAAAGTGGCGATCGATAGTCTCTGCCTACCCCAATGGGAACTAACAGCGTGAGTATATAAATGTATGTTAATTAACCCTTGTAATATTAAACAATACATCAAGGTTTCTACGCAATAGTTAAATTAAATGAAATTCAACTAATTATTATAATAAATATAAATTATTTCAAAAAACTAATATTATTTTATATTATCAATATATCATACTTAATTGGTTATGACAAAAAAAAATATGATAAGCACAATTAAGGGTCTCAAGGTGCTCCCCTGTCTATTTCATAATGAGTAAAGGTCGGATATAACGAATGGGATTGAGTAAAAATTCACACAAGATAAAATCGAAAATCAACAGCTATCTTCTCATTGACGTGACCTGACTAATAACGTGTTATTCATGATAATCTAGGGAGGAGAAGTAGCCACAATTATAGATTCGTAAATTTCTCTGCCACTTTTGGAAGTTAAGTGGGTAAAAAATTTTAAAATAAAGGTTATAAACTAACATATATCGGCCCAGCTAGCACGAGCGACCTTTTAACTAGATATCGCGGGGTACACAACAGCTATCTCTTTCGCACTTATACTTTTATTTCATTCTAACCGACGGAGATCGATAAAATTGCAAGCAATTGCAAAGGAATATATTTGTTATTAATAAAATTACTCTCAAGACTCAAACGATAACATTATTTTTATCATTTCGTACACATTTAGGCCACGATCACAAGCATCACGATAATAATATTAACAAACTAGTGGATTGGCCCAGCTTCGCACGGGTAGCGTAGTTTTAAAAATATCTGAGGTTTCTTCAATCACTGCTCAACCTTTGTGAAATTTAGCGCAACTTATAGCACTCCTGAATAGTGAAGCTTTGTGATTGTGAAAGCGCTTTAATGAAAGGTTCAGTATCTCCGAAAATAATCCCATGCAAACAAACAAACAGAGTTACAAATTTTGCATACATCATACATATACTCACGGCTATCTTTTGCCCGAGCAACCATTACTAAAAAAATAATCCATATAGCACGATTCAGTATACACGTGCGATGACAGGACGCGATGGCTTATTTCATGTATAAGTTTGGTGTTTCTATACCGATTTCTATGATTATTTTTTTATTGAAAAGGTAATAATGTAAACTTTTTAAAATGAGAGATGAATGAGAGAACTATAAAAGTAAGAGTAAACAAATTTAATCAGAATGCTCCGAACTGGTAAGCTATCAGGACTTACACGTGTTATTGTGAGTCAACCATAAAAGATAGACATATGCTGTTCATGGATATTTTTTAGACACTTTTATGTAAAATATTTCCGTCATACATGATTTCTAGGTAACTTTAACCATTAAGGCTGCACACGCGACGGAAGCTTAAAAAATGGAGTAACTTTCCCCGTTTTCCCAAAGTTTCCCAAAATTCCCCTTCACTACTCTGCTGGAAAGTATACAAAAACCCGACAGACAGACAGACAGACAGACAGACAGACAGACAGACAGACGGACAGACAGACAGACAGACAGACAGACAAAAATTTTACTGATTTCATTTTTGGCATCAGTATCGATCACTGATCACCCCCTGATAGTTACTTTGAAAATATATTTAATGTACAGAATTGACCTCTCTACAGATTTATTATAAGTATAGATAAAAGCTTTTCGCTATAAATTCAATTCTGCGTGCAATATGATCTACCCATTGGAAGTTAAATTTTGCAACTCTCTGAGCTATGTTAGTTACTCGATTTCTGTTTAAAACACAGCCAACATGGCCCATAGTTCTACATTTTCGTATTTTGTAAATATTGTTGGTACAACGAGTAATATCGCCAAAAATCATCTAAGGTTCGAATAATTCCACAAAGCGAGCACATTATTTAACCCTTTATAAGGCAGAGGGCATATAGCGACCACCTTAATTTAAACCTTACCTAGCTTCAAATAGAAGGGAAACACAATGAATTTTTGATCATACCTAGCCTTATAAAGGGTTAATGACAATCTTTACTAAAGTAGTAAATTACGCAAAGCCAAAAGGTACGCGATTTAAAGATTCAAAGTAAAATCTACAATTAAAACTAAACAAAAGATTTACTGTTTATATACCAGGACCAAGTCCAATGTACTAAATTAAAATTATAAATTAAAACATCGAGTAATACGCTGTTGCCTTATGTTGCGGTTCTATGTAATAATTTATAGGAATGTCGAGACATGTTTCATTTGTTACTACATGTTACATTTGTCCTAGAGCCTTGTAGATACAACATGACCATCTAGATCTGATCCACTTAAATCTTGGTTCTGTTCATTGTGCATTGCAAAATTGCAAAAGTCTGATAGCCTAAGGAAGAGTTATTGGTGTTAAAGTCCCAACCACACTGTGCCACCAATCACTTAAAGCACTTAGAACCCTTAGTCACCCCCTATTACAGCCAGGAGAAAAAAAAGGTCCATTCTATTCTAAGTGTCATCATATCACACATATGCCCATGAACTTTCAATGTCATTGAATGATAGAAGAATGTATACTTTTCCAAATATATTCATAAATGTGTAATACAGTATTCATGTATTTAGATCAACATTCAGATCGCATAAATTTACACAACTGAATTTTTACTGATGAATTCATACATTTTAATTGTTTATTAATATTTTTTCAGTCGTGATATTTCCATTGGAGCACACTTCTTGGCATCTGGTGACCAAGATATTCCATAAGAATCTCTTTTATTATAATACTTTAATATAAATGTAGCTTTTCCAAAACAGGCTAGGTTACTATGACAGCCAAGTACTACTTGTACTTGTTTCAAGTAAGTGATGTGTGGCTAATTCGTATCAAACAACAATATAAGCATTTACTTTTCTTATTGCTACCAGCATATAAATATTTTGAAAAAGCCACAACACACTTATATGTCATACTTGATATTGAAAGGTTGTAATGATCAAAATTGCTGGCTATAATACATACATACCATAAAACAAATTAGATATGTATTAATGTATTTCAGTTTTTTTTCTTATACATACATTCACACATATACTCATGGCTATAATTTTCCACAATAATTAAAAGCCACAATTGGAAGTTGAGTGGGAAAAATATTGTTAACTAATTTTTTTGGTGATGGATCTCCCTGCCAACAGATTGCCCAAAAATCTCTTCAATAGCCCTACTACCCTTAGTAGTCTCTTTCTAATACCCATAGGAAGAAATGGGTGCGATTCTAAGTTGACACTACACAGCTTTTTACTTATCTACTTAATTAAAAAATCGCTTATCATAAGGTACCAGGTATAAAATACAGTTCACATAACAAATAGAATGATTATGCATCCTTTATTCAATCAGAAAAATATTCATTCGCAGTACAAAAAAGCAATATATAACATTAAAATAAGCACCAATTATATATATACTACTAACAAAATAAATAAAAAACCGGATAATATCTGAATTTGCTAAGGCATACTGAAACAAGGGTTTTATTGTTTAACACTTTTTTGTTCAGTATATTTTATGTATTATTTGTTGATTTATAAATGCATACATTTTTCTTTATTTAATAAAGAGAAAGGTTATTTTAAAAAAAGGATCAATAATTCAGAAATCTATGTCATAAGGTTGTTCATTACTGAGTATCCACTATTTTATTCAACACCTACCTACCTATTATTGAACAGACTTTTCTCTTGTCTCTAATATACAAGTATTTAAAATAAATGTAAAGCCAAATTGTATAAACATGCACTGCACATAGATTATTCAAGCACATTATCAGGTTAACACATATGACACAGCATCTGTGATAAGTGTTAAAGTGTAAAAAATTATTTAGTTAGTATTCCACTCAAGCTTTGCCTGAACATGGTCTGGGTAGGAAAATGCTATATTGTTTGCAGGAACAAACTGTTACATGAATTGCATAAACTACACATATTTGTTTCCCAACAATATTTTCTATCACTATTTACAACCAAGCTATATAAATTAAACACATAAATTGTAATGACATTAGTAAAGACACATTCGCATAAGCTCCATTCAGGTTAACTCCACTCAAGCCTCTCTACATGGTAGGAAGAGCTACCTAAATAGTCTCTGCCTCAAAGTCATCATGAATAACCTCTACATAAACAAGTATGTATAGTATGTGGATCAGGAAATCACTAATGTTCAAAATCACAACATTTTATGAATTTTCTACACTATTATAAAAAATAAGTAATAAGAACAGATAAAATGCATCATTCATTCTTTATTATAATCAGTAACTACTACCTCAACTCTAAAGGTTTTGAAATATAAATAGTTAACTTCAAGAATCTTACCTGCTCCATTATCAGGGGTGGGTTCTGGGTTATCCAACAGATGATAATGTGTGTTGGTATCTAGCCCTTCAGCTAATGATGTCCAAGCTTCTTTGGAGTGACTGTTATTACTAGTTTGGTGTATGTTGTCAACTTCAGCATCCCCAACACTAGGATCATCTTTGATTTTGGGTTTCTTTTCATCCAATTCTTGTTGAGTCCGTCTTCGTCTTTTATAAGGTGTGAATAAACGAATTGGACCCATAGCTGAAAATTAAACAAACCCATATAATTGCTCTCTGGGAGACAAAATCAATAAATAATTTATAATTTTAGTTCATATTTAAGTAACTTTTTATACAAGATGGAGATTTGAAAATTACCAGATTGATCATCACAACATGCTCCACAAGTACAGCTAGTTGCATGAGGAGTGAGAATGCCTTCATCAATCAAAGCCTGTATACTTCGACCTCCAAATCTAATGGATCTCTTCCAGTCCTTACTAGAAGCACGGCCACACAATGCTTCAAATTCGCTAGGTGTGTACCATTCCATTCCATATTTGATACACCGGCCACGGCCCCCAGACCCAAACCGTTGTTTATGTAATTCAGCAGAGGTATTTTTACAACGAATGGGGAGTATAGGCATACTGGCAGTTTCCTCCCAAGTACGGGCACTCATTGTCCTGGAAGTAGGGGTGGTGTTGGTTGAGGCAGTCTCAGTCTGCAGCACTCGGGCCGGTGGTGGTGATGACGCGTTTTGAATTACAATGTGTGTAGCTTTTACATCTTCGTTAACTGGAGAATTAGAGATAAAGCCATTATCAACGCACAGCATTGGTTTGAAATGTGAGAGCTGATCTGATGTGATAACATTGAAAGTTGTACCCGTGATTAGGGTACCAACGGGTAGTGACACAGGAACGGTAACAACACCGTTAGAGTCATCCGAAAGTCTGGCTGATTTGATTGTACTCGCCAAAACAGACCCACCATCTGCTCGCTCATTATCGTGTTCGTTCGCTGCTGTGAGTTCGCCTTCGGAAATCTCCGGTATCACGACATTATCCGAACTTCTGTTGTCCGCCATAGCACTTTTTCGCGCTTTCCGGGTAGCTTATTCAACTAGCAAGGTCTCTGAGGAGTTTCATTCTTAAATTATAATAATTATTCTAGCTTTTTTTAATCTCCAATTTCCACAGAAACTACACCGTCCGCCATTATGTGTTTTTAAGAATTTCAAGTTGAAGACTTGAAATTTGTGTTGAAGTCTAGTCTACTGCCATCTGTCTTCTTTTCTTTTTGTCGTCGTTCGTTGTCGAACCAACCTACCAATCCAAATCGTCCCAAGCATTTGATATAGTTTGGTTGGACCATAGAGGTAACTCTACATAAGGTAGAGTTTATTACCAATCTCTCACATTAATTATTTTTCTTATAACTCTAACTATGCTCCAAATAAACTCATTTTTCGTACTTTGATAACAAAATACTTAATTATTACAGTTGAAGTAGGTATTGATTTTTTATCATGTTCATACAGATCAATGTAGCATAATTAAGTTTGGAATAAGTTCATGATTCACTATTGATTCCTTTTTATTTATGATTATAATTTATAGGCTCATTTATAGATATGAAAGTGATGGGATCATGATGGGATATTTTTTTGATCTACATCTGGACATAAGGCAATAAACCTAAACATTTACGTTTTTAGGTTTTTTTGGAGATCGTAGTGTTTTAAGCTTTAAAGTCAATATTTATAGAAGCCATGGACGTGAGGCTTAATTAAAATAAGTTGTAGTGGACAGGGAAGTTGTTAAGGAAAAGAATCTCATAGTTAAACCTGGTTCATTTCTTTTTTAAACAGTTTTCACGTATCAATATACTATCACGCTAGCATTTTAAATACTGAACTGAACGCATCCAGAAATGTATTGATTTTATTCGTCTGTACTCGACGCAATATAGCACGGCCAATTTTAGAAAAGCTAGATTACCGTGAATATGGCTGTATTTTAGGTCTTATTAAATTTGGTTGAGTAATATTTACTTGCATCACTTCGTGCAATTAAAAAAAAATTGCTTCCCGGGTTTACAAATCAAGCAAGACTAAAACTATAAAAACAAGTTAAAAAAAACATTTTGTTTTGTTTACTTTACTGCTTCACGGATACATTATTGCAAAAACATTTATTAGCTTATTTATTTCTTAGTCAACGTTACTATGAAAATGTATTTATTTACTGCAAAACTATGAAAGTTTAAAAGTTAATAAATTCGCTCATCTGTTCAGTGTGAAAAACATGGATGAATTAAGAAGCCGTCATAAAACACTACAAAATGCAGCTCACCACATCGCCCTGGAGTGTATTCATCCTCAGGTAATTTAATATAAAATGTATAGTGGTGTTACTGAGATCCTGGTATGTTAATTGATGTAATGTAAGAAATACTACTGTAGTTCTGTAAGCTGTGTAGTGTCGTTTTAGAATGGCACTAACCCATCTTTGCTCGTGGGTGTTCGTAGGAAGTGACTTAGGGTATTGGGCAATTTTAAGTGATTTTTGAGTGATGTGGTTGGAGACCTATCACCTATATTTTAAAATATTTTTCCTACCCAACTTCCAAAAGTGGTTGAGAATTTTTTATTAGGTAACTGGCTAGTTCTAGGGATTTATAGCTTTAAATTTATGTTTGTATGTATGTACTACTGCTGTAATGATCTGAGGAGTAAAGAAATTGATTCAATAACAAGGATATATACTCACTATCGTACAAAGTGCAACTTTTTTGCTTCTTGTATTGTTTCAAAATTAAATTTATAAATGGTGCTCTGTAATGTAAAAGGTAGTTGTTGGACCATATTTTTATTTGATTTGATATTGTTGAAGAGATGAAGACTAAAGTTGATGTAACAGTTCACATGTAGGTTGTGTTCTGTGCTGCTGCTCTCTCTCTCTATCTCTTCTGCTAGGACTCATCAGGTGATAGTGCATCTCTGTAGCTTGATTTCTCTTTAATGAGCTTCAATTTATAAGACATTGTCATAATGTCAAACATCATCAAAGAAGAATGACAGTAAAAAAACTACAAGGAATATATAACATACATATACTCATGACTTTGAATCTCTCGAAAAGGTAGCCAGAATAAGAAATACTTCACCTACTTTTGGAAGTTGTGTGGGGAAAAGATTGTATAATAAAGCTTGTTGGTGATGTTGGCTATTACAAACACCCACGGCAAGAAAAAGGGTAGTGCTGCCCTAATGCAACACTAAATAGCAAAATAAATAATAAAATCAAAAGTTATATAATGAACCTGATGGAAATATTAATGATTTATGGTATAAAATTTATGACGTCAATTGGTGATGTAAAAGACTCAATTTATTGAATTGAATCAGGTGTTACTTTGAGGAAATCCATAGCAATACAAATATTAATATGTTACATTCTTTTCAAGAAGTTTATACAAGCTACATATCCTTCTGTTAAATGTATGTTTTTTTTATATTTCATGTTGCTATTGTTTTATTTTAATACTAGCTGACCCCACAGACTTCGTACTGTCAAAAGTGTAGACTTTCACGTCGTCAAACTGAAATATTTAACTGACCTGTTGAGGGTCTCTGTCATGCGATGAGAAAAAATGTGTTTTTCATAGTGTCCTCACAATTTTTTCACTTTATAAATTTTAAGTTTATAAGTATAGTAGTTTCGGCTGAGCATTGATTCTTAGTCTGTTTAACAATTTTTTTAAGAAAATTAATTGATCTCTTAATTTTTCTGGGATAAAAAGTGTCCTATTATCTGGCTTCCTGTAAATTTTATTTTAAATACGTTCTGTGAATTAGTCTTCATTTAGCTACAAACACACAAACATCTAAACTTTCACATTTATAATATTAATAGGATAAGGCTTAAACATAAGCTTCTCGCGCAGGTGACCTCGCTCGCCGGCCAGCGCAGCGTCTTGTCTTGCGCTTCATGCACGCGTGTAAATTTTGTTACGGAGTAATTTAAAAATTGTATTATCTTCTAAGATGTTTATTTAAATTAAGTGATGTCAAGGACAATTTTGTTCTCAATTAAATACTCTCAACCAACAACATATTTATTTGGATAAAGATTAATATTATGTTGATAAAACATTATGGCAATTATGCATTAAATTCGACCAAATTTATTTACCATAAAAATGGTTATAGTAAGTGAAACTTAAAAGTTAGACATATACTGTCGCGGTCATTTTTTTTTTACAAATACAATACAATACAAATTTAATACTTTTTTTTTGGGTAACTTAAACCGTTTACGCAGCGCACACAACGGAAACCTTAGTATGAATAATTATCCCCGTTTTTGCAACATTATTCGCTGATAGTTTGCTCCTGTTGGTCGCAGCGTGATGATATATAGCCTAAAACCTTCCTCAATAAATGGACTATCCAACACAAAAAGATTTTTTCAATTTGATTGGGTAGTTCCTGAGATCCTAGCGTTCAAACAAACAAACTCTTCAGCTTTATAATATTAGTATAGATGCTAAACTAATATTTATCTTTTGAATGAGGAAATTTATGTAAAGCTTTCCAGAAGGGCAAGCACGAGCGCTTTTTTATCGACACGGTTAGAATAAGATGGCAGTATATGATACTAAGTAAGTGCGTAAGAAATGGCTGCTTTATCCCACGCGATAACTAGTTTAAACACGGCTCGTACTAGCCGGGCAGGTGTCACAATGAATTTGGTATCAATAAACAGGGGGTTACTAATCATAATTTAATTATTAATGGGCAAAATTAAAAAGATGCTCAAAGCGTTTTATGATATATAAGTTTCCACTTTTCTGATATAATCTTTATCGTGGCCATATTGTAAATTTGAACACATCATGAAATGATTGATCATTTCATGAAATAGTGATCATTTCATGAAATAGTTGTATTTTATGAAATGTTCAACTGTTTATTGGCCACATCATGATGTGGTTTGGGCAGATCAATGATAAGAAATCGTTTTGCGATATGGGCAACTAAACGCGTGGCCGCTTCATGAAATCGTCAAGATTATTTGGTCATATCCTAAAGTAGTTACATTAATTACCGGAAGAGGTGCTGAAAACGCTTTGTTTATGTGTGAAGATAGCGGCCGCTGCCAAAAGTGTTGTCTTTCGCAGTAAAAAAGTTAATAATTCGATATTAAGCGAGGAGGAAAGAGATAACAAAAGAGTTTTCGACGAAAAGGTTCTCGAGTACTTTGCAAATTACGATAAAATTTACCAATATGTTAAAAACAGTAGAGTTTGATGACAGATGACAAAATCGTTAAACGTTGACAATTTTATGATCTCTTCAAATTAAATTGACCACATCATGAAATGTGACTATTTCATGAAATGATCGATCATTTCACGATGTGTTCAAATCTACGATATGGCCACGTCATCTTCACGCCAAAGTGGGTGTTGGTAAATAGATAGATAGATAAAATCTTTATTCATGTTATCATAACAGTCACATAGGTACATACATTACAAGAAATATAAAAACAGGGTAAACAATTTCCAAAAAAAAAACAATTAAAAAGTAACAAACAAAGTAGATATGTGCAAGGTATGTGTGCTATGGTAACACAAACTAGGCCATAACTCAGCGTTTGTAAATGCTGTATAGCAAAAACACTGATTTTCAGGTATAGCCTAAAACACAAACTTTTAACAAAAAATAGTAATTGAGCATCTGCCATTGACGTGAAAAATATTTACAAATATAAAACTTACGGTTAAAATAATCCTTAACAGAACAAAAATACAATTAAAAATAGCAATATTTGTTTCATAAACTTTTATTATCATTCTATTTTCAGCTCTGTTTGATGTTATTACTATTTTTATATATCAATATGTACATTTAATTAGGCTTTTTTTGAAATGTGTATTGTTGTTTCACAGTATGGTTTTCTCACCCCACATGTCTGTTCATGGATGCACCCAATTGCTGTGTACAGTCAGCACACGGATCCCCATATCATGTTCACCCTTACCCATCCCCTGTTAGACTACAGCATGCGTTTCAAAACAATGTCAGCAATGCCAGCCCCAAAATGTTCCATCCAAAAGGACTCAAGCAGCACCTTGTAAGTATTTTGCTTGTGATTTGTGATGTTTGTCTTTGCACCTAGATTTATTTAAAAAATTCAATGTTGTAACCCAAGGTTAAAAATTGCCATGTATACGAGTTATATGATTATTAAACCCATATTTTGATTTTTTTGATTCGTATATATTATAGCATTGTAGGATACTTATTGTCTATTATTGATAAACAAGGCAAGAGTCATTTGTTCCTTATAGTTTTTCCATCTAATTAAGTGAAACATTTATATAGCACTAGGTGATTATACTATTTTAGGCCAACAAAGTATGCGCTGCTTATATTGAGATGTTGAATGCAGGAGTCCCGAGCCTACAGTACGCCGTCAGACAGTCCCATATTGGGGCGGGCGCTCTGCCTCACACCGAAAGGAAGCCCGGTACCAGGCCGGGTGTCGCATCTCAGTGACAAGTTCCAGGATTCCCTCACCATCTCCTCCGACACGGATGCGCTCGTCGCCAAAATTAGCGCCATGTTTCCAACTGTCAGTGACACACATATCAAGATTTTGCTGAAAAAGTAAGTATACATAGATGAGTGATAAAATATGTTTACGCTATCTCATCAGGCTCTCAATCGTCACTTCGTGTGATATACATGTTTTAATATATTAGAAATGATATAACATATATCAAAAATTATTTAGTTAAATATTCATTGATTTATCTCTTTACATTTAATACTGAAATCAATAATGTAATCATCCCTTCTATAGAACTTTAATCTTCACTTCTATTGACAACCGCAGATACTACAACCGGGAAGCGGTAGTGATAAGCGCGTTGCAAGTAGAGAAGCACCCGATAACCACGCCGGGCCCGCTGACGATGTCTCCGTCGACCACCCGACTGCAGCGCAGTGCCATGGGCGTTTACTCTGCGATGCAGCTGGCCAAGGGATCCTCTACGCAGGGGTCCACGCATCTCACGCCGATGAGCGGCTCGCCTCATGGTAGGGTTTATGTTTGATTTTGTCTGATGTATAAAAAACATGTCACAGTGTGTGGAACTAGGGCCCGTTTGAGAGGTTAAACACCCTAAAAAGAAAACCCAATGTTCAAGGATACTCAATTTAAATTCTATGTTAGACGGCTTTCCCGTCGGTACAAAACCCTAGTATATTATTTTATTATAGTAAAAAAGTAAATTAGTAGTATTAAGTAAAAAAGTTTCCCATTCAAAATCACTTTTAAAAATAAGTTGTAAAGCGTTTCCCCTGTTAGAATACAAAGAGGGTTAACCTTTTAATGAGTTTCCAAATTTGTGAATATATTTTTCTATTTTTGTTGGGTCCAAAAGCCATATTAAGCCATAGTATGCTATTTTATTTTAATTATTCGTCCTGCCACGAATAAAAATAGTATAATTATAAATTTCTTTAAAGGATCCCCATCACCATTCCGGCCAGCTTCAGGCGCCAGTAGTTATTACTACAGCACTACCACCAGATCAGTCGACGGGCAGCCAATGAGACACCAGTCACCGAAAATGAAACTCAAGTTCGTATTGTATTACCAACCAAATATTTCTTTTCCAAAATTCAGTGCATAATAATTTTTTGATATCGAAAAATCATACGTTGCTAGATTAATTTCTTTATCATCTGAAAAGAAATGGAATTTTATATTGAAACAATATTTATTGACTTTGGCAATATAAAGAACAAAACATCAATTCGTCTGTCTTTTGTTCCTATTAAGATCTTTCAATTGACTATAAGAAATTTGCCGTGTAGTGCCGGCTTAGAATGTCGCTACCCCTTTCTACCCACGGGTGTCGTAAGAGGCGACTAAGGGTATTGGGGCTATTTATTGGATCTTTTGGGCGATGCGGTTGGAGACCCATCACCAAAAACCTTTATTTTTACCATCTTTTCCCCACTCAACTTCCAAAAGTGGCTGAGGAATTTATAATTCCTTAGCTCTGGTTATCCCTTCTAAGGAAATATAGCCGTGAGTATATGTATGTATGTATAAGAAATGAAAACATTGAAAATACGTTCTATATTACATTTATTAATTTAGCCGGGCTCCATCAGCTCCATGAAAGAATAACAACGAATTAAATCTATTTTCACTAAACTTGTTCATACAGTGTGCTGATTTTTTTCACTAGTTCAAATTATTCTTAATGCAGGTATCTCAAAAGCATATTTCCGAAAGCAGAAGAGACATTAATTTTGGATGTTTTGGCGAACAAGGATAACAATGTGCAGAAAGCTAGCGAAGAACTTTTATCCATGGGCTTCCCTAAAAAAGACAATATCACGAATAATACCCCGAAAAAGAAAGAAATTGACACACCATTGCCTAAGAAAAAAGTTGTGACAATTATGAAAACGCCAGAAGAAAAGGAATTATGTAAGTGTAATCTTCTTGATTTGATTTTTTTATACAACAATATTAAATATATTTGCGATAAAGCTATGCAATTGGTTTCTTGCAATGCTGCCCGTTTGTTTTATGAAGTGATTTTTTTGCAATGTTTCTACTCCCATGTTGCCGGCTGAAATAAATTGATGAAATTAATTGATATTAGGTTTAGTGATTAAAACTATAGTCATTGGTACTATAAACTGAATGTGAATACTGTAAAACATATTATGAATATTTTATTTGTAATTGTAATGGGTCGTTGCTGTCTTGTTTCGGCTTAAAAAAGCACTAACCCATTTTTTCCGTGGATGTCGTAAGAGGTGACTTAGGATATTAGGGCTTTCAATTGGTTGTTCGGCGATGCGACGGTAGTCCCATCACCAAACACCTTTCGCATAACCATATTAGTTTTATCTTTTGAAACATAATACTAAACCCCACATTAAACTATAATTTCTTAGGCTTGACGCGATTTTTTATTAATTTTTATTGTTGCACTTCTATCGACTCTATAGATATTACAAAAATCTATACGAAATTTTGAATCCAACTTGGTCTTATAAACAAAAATAACTTATGCATAAAAAAGATGGAAAGAACGTAACGTAGGGTAAAGTTACTATAGCTTACAGAAGAATTAGCATTAATTATCCCTTATACCGTGAACCTTCCGAATGTGAAAAACGGAAAGAGATAAAAACTTGAAGTGAATTAACTTAATTAGAACAAAGGATTTCTACGCTGAGATTAATTATTATGTTTTTTACCGTAAATAACCCACATTGACAATATTAATAAAGTTAGAGATGAAACGACAACGATTGGCAATATCACTTCGTAACCACAATTATTTAAGTAAATATCTGAAAATATATCATCACTTGCTGAGTCAATTGGCTCTCAGTTGCGAACGCTTTTTATTTTGTGTATGTTTCTTATTTGCTAGTTTATTTTTCCCTTTTTTTGCAAATAAGCAAAAACTCCACAACACTTGCAAAACCTCAAAACATTATTTCTCACTATTAATAAAAGCTTAGCACTGCGAGAGGTGTCATTTTAGACACGCCATTAATTTGCTAAATCATTAATTAAATAAATTAATTGTTGCCGCTAAAACATTAGTAATTAATCCAACGTAACAAATCTTCCAGTGAAAACAAGATTCCTGAAGGCATATAATACTATACCCGAGCGAGTGGTGGCGATTGCGCTGGAAAGTGTCGATTACAACGAAGATAGAGCTGAGCAGATTCTGAACGCGGTGCGGCAAGAAGAGGGTACTCCGAAGATTGTCAAGACCGCGGACGTCAAAATCAGTAGGCCTTCTCTGGAACACACTTTACGGTAAGGCACGATTATATAGAATGACCAATCTATGGAGACAAATAAACTAACTTCATAAAAAAAAAATTACTAGTGAATAATCTTGTGTCAACTTGTCTAATTTACTAACTTCTTATTAATAATTCTGAATTTACTAAACACTAACGAAAATTTTGAAAGAGTCCATATTACAATAATCAACATAGTTCCTTAAATAATGGCTTAACTAATTATATAAATATGATCCAATAAACAAAATGTATTAATTTCTTTCGTAAGTTAACAATAAATAACACTCCTACGCTCCAACAAGTGAGTGCATCGAAGTACTTAAAAGATGGCGATAGCGTTTTTCTTTGACGGCAAATTACTAAAATTGAGTTAATTGTGTAAAAGTTTTTTGAGAATACAACCCAATCACTAATTCTATGCAAATAAAAGTTTGAACATAGAATATGAACCAAAACTTGGTCCAAAGAGAACAAGTTTTGAAGGTACTTGCGTAATGTATGTTTGATTTTCTGTTTGAAAGAAACGTTATCGTTGCCTGTTCACATTTTCTTGGCTTTTTAGCTTTACTCTATTATCAGGTGGATTCCATATTACCAACTACAATGTTTCATTAGAAAATACAATGCAAATATAATAATTAATATATATGAATAATATAATAATTAATTATATAATATAATATAACTGAATATGTAAGTTATTACAATCTACATTATAATTTTGATTATATCATTGAAAATGCCATATATCACTTAATTTTTTCTGATATGCAGTGGCATCAGTACATAAGTTACTCTTGTCCTTAATGGAATCCACCTGTTTCATCTATCTCACATTACGCGACAGATTGCATTGTTGTGGTGACTACAGTTAACATCTACTATCACTTTATAAACACGATTATTTTCCCACTAGATTCAAGTCACACTTCGCCGGTACAATTTAGATTCTTTTACAAATCCATATTTTAGAAGTAACAGTTATAATTAAAGAACAATTCTAAATACAGTACATAATTTACAAATTTAGCTTATCGGGTTAGTGTATTCAATTAGTTATCTAGATGAAAAGTTGAATGTAAGTCACCGCAGTGCAGTGTGGTTGCTCTCACGATCACTCCCATACCGATAGTATATATCATGTTAGCGCATGCGCGGACGGAGCGAGCGAGCCGTGTGCGCCGCCCCGCTCCCCCGCGCCCGCCCCGCGCCGCCTCAAGACGTGGACCGATCATCTGAAGTATGTGCCAAGAGTGTCCTGTATTGTATGCGTGTTGTAGACCAAATATCACTATCGTAAATACCACAGTCTATAGTTTAACAAAATACAAGATAGACATTTAAATGGATGAAATAAAATTTAACTTAAACCTTTCACAATATTGAATGCGCTTTAGCAACATTTTCGTATGTAATTATATTATTAATTTAGTTCATATTGGTGACCAAAGGTAAGTACCAGAAAAAATAGTGAAATGGAAGTGATTTCTATAATTTTGTGCAAAAATGTGTCCAAAGTGCTTTATTGAAATATTATTACTTATGTTGCTCCTCAAACAATTATTAAGAAAAGAGAAATGTTATATTTGGTCTGTCTTTTTGTCTAATTGTGATATGCTTAGGCTAAATTTAGTTATATAGATAATTTAAACGATACGAAATCTTTTTTATATTCATCGAACAGATCGAACTCTTCTTTTACGAATAATTATAGATATAATGAATAGTTTGAATAATTTGTTGTCTTGTTGTCTTGTGAATGATAAATATAGTTATTCTAAAAATTAACAAACAACGAAGCTGGTTTCATAACTTCTACTTTACATATTATTATTTTAATTGATGGTTTTCGTGGGTGACAGAAGTAGATAATATTTTTACTTTACTTTGAAGATATTTTGGTCTTATGGTTTGTTTAGCTAAATATATTTAAATGCAATCAGTGGTCACATGTTTAGTACCTAATGCTACTACGATTTTGGAAATTAGCGATTATTGCTTCACTACTGTACTCTTGATTAACCATTTTTTTGCTACCTTTGAGAAGTTAAGAAGCATTTATTTCAGTTTATTATTTCTATATTTGATAGTAGTCTTCGTAACAAATAGGATAGGTGGGTCGTTTAATGATTTTTGCTATTGTTCTCGCTGAATATACGTTTGGTTTGTTTAGAAATAAATAAACATGGCAAAATTATCAAATTAATAGTTTATGTTATTAAACATTACAGAAATTTTATTGTCGGTATATTTAATGGTTTATGGCACTAAAAACTTGACGGAAACCGGCTTATGCTATAAAGCGTCCAATTTCTGAAACGTTACGATTATGAACAAGTTTAAAAATATTGTAAACTTAGCTCAAAAGCGATATTATTATCGCTACACTCCATTATCGGCGCCCCTGATGTCTGGCGTTTTTAGAGGTTGTTAAAATATTTATGATGTCGATGTAATAGAAAATGGCATCGATGTAAAATTGTAGCAATTAAGGAAAGCTACGAAAAAAAGTCAAGCTATCAAGTTTAATGCACCGCCAATAACATGGCGTAATAAGCTCACTTCTTTTCCATACCTCTGGTGTGATTCCTTTGAGAATGAGAGCATTAAATAACTTTACTAATCCATAAAATTCGATTATCAAACCACAATCAATAGTTCTGGTAGTTCTGTCCTCACCCACTGATTTGTTGTTCTTCATCTGTTTGAGAGCCATTGGATCACGGTTTCCGCATGCCATTAAATTGCTTAGTTCGTTAATGCCCCACTATTAAATTGAAGTAATTAAGCCGACATTAGAATTAAAAAAGAACAAGTAAATAATCGTAATATAAAGCATTAATTTTTGTAAGGTCCGAAATCAGACTCCTTACACATGTAATATACAATTACTTTACTTTAATTTGATCATTTTGAACAATATATGTGCAATAAATATAATATTAAGCGCAATAGACATTGATCCCGCCGGGCTCGGTCCGACTCCGACATATGTCGGCAACTTTATGTCGGCGGTCTAGTTTTCATACTTTTTACATGCTTTTTAGTGCCCGGCGGGCTTAGCGTGTATTGCGCTTATCTTTACCTATTATCTAGTTTTAGAACGATTGTTTGTTTTGATTGAGTATTGAAATAGTCAACACGTCATCATCACTATCATTTTGCTGTTCATTATTAGTTTTTTTGCCCAATTTTATTTGGATTATTTTTAAGAGTCGCACTTATATTAAAGCGGTAATTCACGGTTTAATTTAGAAAGAGAATAACATATTTGTTATGTTTTAAAAACAAATATGTATTAATAATAGTTAACAGTGTCTTGTTTTTTCTTTAAGGAATATTTTAAATCTTCAGACTTTTGTTGTAGATATTTTTTAACATATAGCCCATTTCCTGGCAAATTGTATGTAGTTTTAATATCTTAAAATTATGAAAGAGTGATTTATGTTGTTTTGTGAGTAGAATGAGTATTGGTTTTCTTGTAGACTATTAGATAGATCTGTTGGTAGTGATGGGACCGGTGTTTCGGGTCCACTACAAGAAATCGTTGGTTCGAATTTTGTTATAATATCGTAGATAACTGTGATTTGTGACTGATTAAGCATGTTAAGCTAATGTAGAGAAAACAAATTGGGTATATCCAATAACGAACATAAGAAACAACACAATATTAATAGAATAATAAAAGCAGATAAGTAGCTTAAAACTACCACGAATATTCTAGAAATAATCAGAATTTCTGAATTGTAAATTAATCCGCGGCTTTCATAACACATGAGAAATTATCAGAGCGGAAGTAGTAATATGATGACTCTGCATAACATAAAATGAGGATTGGTCAAAGGTGATGTTACCAATCTCTGAAAGAATACTTCTTCGTGTTGACGATGTAGCTGTCTTTTCAATAGTAGGACTTTTATTTACAAAAGCTTGTCTACCGAAAAATTACAACAAATTTATATATTCTAATAAGACAGCTTTGATATTGGCTACATTTCTTTTATAAAAATTATTCAAAGCTTCACTATCACTAAGATTAATAATTGGCACAATAGAACATAACCCAAATTGTTTTCTCTGAAAGCTAGACTTGAAATATATAATAACATAAATATTTATGGATTTTCAGGCCAATCTTAAAATCGACAAGCAGCGTTGAGCGACGGTACAAATCTATATATACATCATTATCAAAGGGACCTAATACGGCTAACAGAACGGGGCCTAAAGACAGCCTGTTGTTGTGAGTTGCAGAATATATATTAAGAATGAAAAATCAGAGTATATATTTATTTATTTATTTCTTGCAGCATATAAACAAATAAAATACTATGGTTTAAAAATGAGCTTAACTTGACAGTTAAATTTTCAACATATTATGTTTTTTAAGAGTTAGTCATAGCTCTGTGATCACATTAAATTAGAGGCAGTCTTTGTATTCCTGTGTTGGAGTTTTTTTAGAGTTTTAGCTAGAAGTTTTCCATGCTTATGCAAAACTTTTAGCTAAATGTTGGGCATATTCTCCTCGTTCAATATCCATCATGATATCAAGTTCGGATTCATTGCTTCTAATCGAAAAATTCGAGATGGTACAACTTAACAGTCAATTCTAAACGTGAATCTGATCAGAAATAAATGGGTTTTTTCTGTTGTAATCAAAGAAGATTTCTATCTTTACCAGATTCCTGCTACTCGAAAATTTGATTTCTATCTTTTTCATTTCCTATCTAGATCTAATTAAAATTATGTAACAGACGTTGCAAAACATAGTTATCGTTGTTCTGCTAACGCAAATATGTAATTTACAGGGAGGAATACTTAACTTGGAACGGACCCAACCCAGAGTTCCGTCAAGGTCCAACTATCAAAACAGAAAGGCTGGAACATCGTGAAAAATCATTTTCACTGGCTCGGGGCCCTAACCCCGCGCTAGCTAAAGGCCCAGCTGGACTTGCCCAAGGTTCCATATACAACAAGTTGACGAAAAAGTCAGCTAAAATGTGTGTACACTAATTAAATATTTAAGTTACAATGTGGCCAAATCATTTCAATTAGCCCGAATTATTTCGGCTATTATAATCAACAGTATTTATTTGACAAGTTTTGATGTTTATTAGTTACTGAGGAAAGTTTTTGTAGCATATTTAAGATAGTATAGTAAATATATTTTTCGATAATATTGTTGTCAGAATGAAGTCCGGTTATTACTTGGCTATAATAAATTATGTTCGATAAACTTCTAACAAATTTGAAAAAGACCATTAAATAATCTACCATTGCAAAAAGTGTGGAGATAAACTGTAGTGATGCGTTCAGTTTATTAAGAACTACTTTTACGAATCTGATAAATCAATCGTGTAGCATATCACAACTTATCATCACTCTAGGAATGAATCTAATTATAGGCGTTCAGATTTTTACCTATATCAAAAAGGAATAGGCCTGAAAGTGTTCGAAGAGATAAATTTTATTTATTTTCATACATAATATTATAGAAATCCATCCATAGTTGATAGTTTCTTCCGAAAAATAAATTATAATAATATGCTAAAGCGTAAAAAAGAAGCATTTCACTTTTTAAAATTCATAGTTGTAGAGCACAAAGATGTATATTTAAAAATATTATTGTAAGAAAATAACATAATGAGAATTAGTCAATTTTGTTTGATTCCAACTATATAATGTTTAGTTTGTTCTTAATTATTAGACAATGAATAGCAATAACACCGCCCATATATTCATAAGTAGCTCTAATAATATACACACCCGAGTAGTGAGATTATAATAGAAATTGATGATAATCGAACTTCAAGTATGATATTTATATTATCATGTTTGATCGTCTAAACTTGTAAAAACACATAGAAATTCTATAAATGTTTGAATCGATATCAGCGAACTTAATAGTTATACAAATAGTTTAGTAAAGTTATACATTGATAGCACTCAGAGGTAAAGGTGACCCGAATAATATAATTATTAGAATCAGTTCATTAAAATACGCTTATATTTTATAAAAATAAGTAATGATCTAGTAGAATGTTTCTCAACGTTACACTTTTACATAAAATAAAATACAATCAGACAGACATGCTTTTATACTCTTTCAGTGAGTGAAGTATGTTCTTACTGTATATTTATTAAATTCATGTTCACTTATGAACTACTCCTGCCTAACTGCCAAATAGTTAATATTGCCGCTCAATTGCTATTAAACTTCCATATTTAACTAACTACATAATGTAATACAATTATTTTTCTTCTGTGTTGAGGCCTCTCACCTTTATATTGATAACTGTACAGTTTGAACTAAAGAAGTTTTGAAGAGTGTATAAAAGTAACCTCAGCTTACTTTTAGTAATTATATCCTATCACATCTTTGGTATTGCACTAGGAAATATTTATGCCTTTATATGTCCTGTTACTTGGTCATTCATCTGCAAAGGACAGCTTTTCTATTTGATGAGATATCTTCCGCTATGCTAATAGTTGGTAAATCGGTCTCTATATTGTAACTACCATTAATTCCAGTAGTATTGTATAGTTTAATTGTAAATATGTAGGCGCGACTGCCAGCCGCTTCCGCCTTAATGAGGTTGTATAAATATGTTAGATTTGTCATGTCTGTATAGAGCACTAGCAAGCAAGCAATGTAAATACATACTATTTATTGCTAAGAGGCTAGATGTAATTTCAAATATTTTGTTTTTGTTAGTTCATTTTGATTATTATTCAGATTTCTTTAATTTGTTATAATATCCTAATGTTATCATAGAATAAGAATTCCAAAGTTATGCCAAAATTCTATGTCTTCTATATTGTTATTGTTTGTAATTTATACCTAAAATGTATTTTTATTAATTGTTTATAAATTTTTTTACTGAAATGGCATTCCATATTCTGATGTATGAATAAGTATTTCAATAAGTTAACAATTATCTCATTCTTCTTTTTAGCATGTTTACTGTAGTCCATATTATATTGAATTAATTTGATTCATAAAGAACTAACAAAATAAGAATTCATCCATACAAATGTATTTTTTATATATCTCTTCTTCCGCTATAAAGTTAGTTTAATGACTTTTTAATTTTACTGAATAGTTCAGTATTCTTTTGTTATATTATTCTTTGTTACATTGTAATTGGATGTAATCACATTTAATTTGTTGTGGTGTACTGTTGTTAACTGAAATACACAACAAAGAAGAACTTCCAAAACCTATACAAAGCAATGAACTACAGAGTGACTAAAAATTATCGTTGTTAGTTAATTATCTTCCAACTTTCTATTTTAATAATAGTAAAAATACTTAAGATCCTACATTTGTAAAAAAAAGTTAAGTATTCCATTAGTATGGTTATATTTTTAATAATAATTTAGTTACTGTAGTGTTGTCTCAATAAAGTAATATTTTATGATCACTGCATATAAAATCAACAAAGCATCTTTCCAATGATGTTTTCTATGGTGGTTTAAATGTAAATTATTAATTTGAAATGATATGTATTCCAAGATGAAATCTATACTGTAAAGTAGTGATTTGGGAAACTAGAATAGTATAATTCATTTGATTTAAAATATATATAATTAGCCATATCTAATAATGAAAGAATGTGTTCAGAAATAAATACAGATGTACTTATTAAGGGTTGTATTGGAGGCATCTGGTATCAAATAAACTAGGTATGTAGAAGGTAAAATTGTATAGAAGTGACTCAATGATCTTAGCGAGTTTGCGAGCGAGTGGGTAAAATCATGTCCATTAGACATGATGCACCCACTACATTAAGCTTGAAGACTCTTGCGAGTTTGCGAGCGAGTGGGTAAAATCATGTCCATTAGACATGATGCACCCACTACATTAAGCTTGAAGACTCTTAGTTGTAAAGCGCCGATTTGTCAATGTGCCATCGAAAGCATAACTTAAAGAACTGGGCCTGTACAGATGCTTTTAGGGCTCCAGTGTTTGTGAGTGGCTGCCACGTACAGCAACATGCAATTTAGGCAGACCTTCCACGGCTTACTGACGCGGTGAGCCGAGGGATTAGGGCAGCGTAGGGTCGTTGTTGATATCTTAAGAGAGGACTGTGTCCAACTGTGGATATTTATTTATCTGAGATCAAGAATCGAATAGTTCGTTGTTTTGTAGTGTTCTTTTATGTCATAAGAAATGGACCTATGGTATATCAATAGCGCGGGTCGGTTATAGTAGCTCATTGTTTGGGGATGGTGCAATCATTTTGATGTAAATTAAGAAAGTTATTTTACAGAGGATTCTAATTTCAGTTTAAACTTAAGCAGTCGTAGATCTTTATAGTTTTCTATACAAATGGGATATGTATAAGGGCGAAATCATATTATAAGTTGTTAGTAACTTAATCTAAATGTTTAGATATATCGGCTCTAAGTGTAATTTCAATCTTGCTAACTTCTTAAATATATTGCTCTATTCTGAATCGTGATCTCATCCTATGCTAAAAAAACACCAGCAGTACTAAAATAATATCAATTCAATATTAAATCAGAAATATGTATAAATAAATGTAGAGCAATACACATCAATAAACATATCGCGGCCATTTTGTGAGATATTCAGGTGATAATGTAGCTAAAACGAAACTTATTTACTGCTTTTAGAATAGGCTATAATTAATTAAAATTTTGCTACGAATCCCATATTGAATAGCAAGCTCATCTGTCTATACTAATACTGGAGGTATCTTGAAGTTCAGTATCATAGATACATCTGTAGCCTAAATTCTAGTCAGTTAGTTTGTAAATAAGGAGAATGCAGTTGTAGATACGATCGATGATGAAATATTTTTGTGAAACATTGTAATTTCTTTGTCCAAATAAAACTAGGTTGTATGAAACTCATGTGTTTTATTATATATATTGTAGAAAATGACGTTATCGTGAGTATTGGTACCATAGCGCCTTGTAAAAAGAAGGCAAATATTACATAGCTAATGCATACGAAACTTGCACCCAAAAGTGTAGAGTATTGATTTCAAATTAAAATATAATTAAAACACATATTTAAATTAAAGCTATTGAAATGCATAGTTCCAAGCTGTTGCTAGTATTATGAGTATTTAGTACACAATCTTAGTGATCATATACATATATAAATGGGTTATTTTCTACGAGCGCTATATCCTTCTCTAACTGCCGCAGTTCTCTGTCCATTTTGTCCTTTTTCAAGATTTTCGGGATTGTGTCTGTGACAACGGGCAGTTGCAAAAACGCCTTTTGCAGCAAGTACCAATTATGTTTCAGATCCTGGAACAAAAGACTCTTCTTACTTTCGGTCTTATATTAGTACTAGACCTATCTAGCTATCCCATACAATATTATGTATATAAGATAGTTTTTCATGATATGATGAGTCCGGAGATAGTTGGCAGATTAAGAAGATATTGGGCAGCTTACTGGTGGTAGATCGGGTTGGAGGACGAGGGGCACTAGTACAGCTGGTTTGTCTGATTGTTCTAATACAAATGATACAGCAGAGGCTGTGTGCTCGTCGGTGAGGTACAGTTAAAGATATACTTTGCCTTTCAGATGTTGAAGAGAGAGGTGTTTTAAACCATGAGATTTGTAGTTAAAAGACAAGCGTGCTACCTCTGATGTAACTGTAACATTTGTACAACTGGTTGAACTAGTCGTCTTACGCCCTATTTCTGAATTGAGTATTCAAGCTGAGAACGACTTAAGTATCGTTTTGTCTCATTCGTGTCGTGCAAAGTTAGAACAGTATGTTTGTTCATATTTTCTTACACGTATATTACAGAGATTTATATTAATTTACAACCGTGATAGTTCAGTGAGGATCACCATCGTATAGAGGCGTGAGTTCTAATCCTGAGTCGGGCCTTCACCAAAGTGTGTTTTCTTAGTCATATGTGTGCTTAATTTATTATGATTCTTAACTGTTAAGTTGTCCTTCGTCATATGATAGTGTATTCCTACAGAAACGGCGATAGGCTTGTCCAATAAAAGGGTGTCTACTCCGAACACCCGGTGAGTTAACTGTCACATGATTTTCAGAAAGATTCGGGTTGGAATACCACTAACCCATTTCTTCCCGTGGGTGCAGGAGACTACGCCAGACCCACACCAACCATCCTTTATTGTACTTAATTTTATAATTTACAGCTGTACGTTTTAAAATGCACAAAATATATACACAGATAAAATAATAGCATAAATAAGTTTTTAAGTCCTCATAAGAGATTTAATAATAGTGTTCCTCAAAAGTGAACGACATTATTTCTTTAACATCTGAAAAAGTAGTTTATTGTATGCTTTTGGAATTAATTAGTTCACCATAAATTGCACTTTTTCTCAAAGTGCAATTATAGGCAGACATAGTGCGCAAACGTATAGGTAATTTTACATACCGCAAGCAACTTCTTTCGATCTTCTTCCGAAATAAGTTGACATATGTTTTCTTTAACTTCTTCCATGTGCTGAAATTTCTCTCTTTCCTTCTCAAGGCGCTCATTTCTCTTTATCAGGTAGTTTGGCAACTTCCCGAAACCAGGTAACTTACAATATTCGGGAACTTCACCTGAGCCTTGTATTCTTTTTATATGACCATTTCTACTGTCTACCAATCTGGGGAAACAAAACATATGCTGTTAATTTACCTGGAAAGTTATTGAAGTTGCAGAAGATTATATTATTGAATACACGCACAAAATTTAATTACTCCTGCTTATGTGTGTACTTGTGTGAGAGATTAAATTTATTATGGTGTTACCTTTGCTGAATTGGTCTAGGTTTAGCTTTGATTGCACGCTTGATGTTTAAAACTGCGTAATTCTTTTTAGGTTTTTCCTTTTTTGGTCCAGGTGGTGGACGCCTTGGCACAGGTGGTAAATTGCCTTTGAAACATTTGTGATCAACTCTTTTTACGGGAGGATAAAGACCTTCGCCTTTTTTTAAAAATTCTTCGGGTTTTTTCAATGGCACCTCAGCGTATCCAAATGTTAATGCTAATTGGGGAGTTTTCTTAGCTTTTAGCTCTTTCTCCAATTGTGATTCGTATCTAACGACAAAAACCGCAGATTAAGTCATGGTAAAAAAAAATACATTGTATAACTTCCCATAATAAATAACACTCTCATCATCCTCGTTGCATATTATTAGCGAACTTAGTTTAGTAAAGGAACTTATATTGAAAAGAAAAGGTGAAAATATTTTTGTAAAATTATATTAAATTACATCTTTATTAATATATAAAATTCTCGTGTCACAATGTTTGTCTCCGTACTCCTCCGAAACGGCTTTACCGATTTTAACCAAATTTTGTATGTATATTCAGTACGTTTGAGAATCGGCTAACATCTATTTTTCATACCCCTAAGTGTTAAGGGTTGTCCACCCTTAATATTTTTTATAAAAACGCCTAAATAACGGCATAAGCAAATTTACAGTACGAAGTCTGTCGGGTCAGCTAGTAGCTTAAAATAAAGCTATGAGTCCAAGAACTTGGAAATGCCTTGACCGTTAATGGACTGGGCTGATCTTCAAATTTGCTTTTTATTGTATTGGTAACTTTTAGATGGAGGCTTTTTGAATAAAGGCCAATCAATCTGTATGTGCCACATTATGATATAATAATAATAAATAAATACGAAAATATTATACACAGTCCAACAAACATACATATATAAATATATATATATATATATATATATATATATATAGTACATATACTCACGGCTATAGATCCCAAAAAGATGGTAGAAATATAGAATCTTTGGTGATGGATCTCCAACCGCATCACCTAAAAACCACTTAAAAAAGCCCCATACCCTTAGTCGCCTCTTAGGATGCCTTTCCACCAGAGATATGCTATGCAGCTATGCTGCGAAGAAGTACAAGCTGCGCTACGAAACTATGTGAACCTTTCGACCAATACTAAGCTATGTAGCTGTTCGAGGAAGATGCGCTACGAAGATGCGCATCCGCAAACTAACTGTGCAAGAAAGTTGCACATCTCTAGCTATGCTACGTATGGATAGTACGCATCCACAGCACGAATCCATAGAATGCATTCATAGATCACATCTATAATCCTTCCATATAAAAAACATATCTTAGTTGAATCCGTTTCCACTTGTGCTATGCTATGTGCACCAAGGAATATGATTGGTGCATATCAAACGCATCCGTAGCATAGCTGCATCATACATAACACATCTCTGGTGGAAAAGCACCCTTTTACACAGATCAAGTTAGCCCCAAACTACGTTAGACTTGTATTATGGGATACTAACTCAACGATATATTGAATTTTATATAATACACATATAAATAACACCCAAGAATGTTGCTCTCAGCGGGGATCGAACCTCCGTACCGAAAAGCACCCACTCAGCCACGGCTGGTAAAAATGATGATATGATGAGTCACATGGTGGCGTAGAACAAAATGTAGAACAACTGAGGTTTTAATACAAAAAGAAAGAATGCTCTCAGTTATCCACATTAAGGTATCAAGAATTGCCTATAATATACATAAGACTAAAATCTTACCTTGGAGTTTTTGGAGGTTCCGGAGGAGGCTTATTGAGAATATCATAAATATTTTCGTTATGATGAACTATTTTAACTAAAGACATTTCAGATATTAATTAATTCAAGTGCTGTTTTTGTAATATAAAATCAATGCTATGCAATAAATAATAAACAATAAAAAAGGCCAAATTCATAAACATAAACAAGGTGTTGCTAGGAAACAAGATTATTGATCACAACATGATCATCACTTATATGGGGGCCAGTACCCTTGCTATCAGGCTAGATTCGCCTGTACTAATTTAGACGACACTTCCGTCTGGGCTCATCACCTTCCCCATCACATTCCTCAACTCCATCGCTGGACAAGTCCAATTGTCTGCTATAGCTTACGTATCGTCACGAGCACTTTGGGAAAGATCTTCGTCATAGTGCACCTAAACAAAAATAAAACTTTTGAAGTCTTTTATGTCAGTTATATTTTATATACAACCATGACGTCTTGATCTCGCCCTTCTGCTGGACCATATACTTATTCATCGACTTTTACCAATAATTCACTATTGATCCTAAAGTTGCTATGTAGTCTCGGTTTAAAATAGAGCTACTCCATTTCTTCCCGTGGGTGTTCATAAATGGTGTCGCAGTTGGACGCAACAACCATTACTTTACAAAGTTTTCCTCACTTAACTTCCAAACGTGGCTGGGGAATTTATTTTTCTGAGACTCTGGCTATCCCTATTAGGAATTAAAATAGTTGTGAGTATACGTATGACTATATAAACTATATATAGAACAGAATAACATAAGTACTGAGTTTGACAGTCATGTGATAAGCGAAGCCTAATGCCGCACGGGTGCGACCAGTGCAATCATTGTAAACTTCGAGCTCTCCGGGGCACAATCACGGCGCCCTTAGTTCACTTGGGTAGATTAGATATGCATGAAAATAAATAGCAAGAGTAGGAAAAAAGTGATCAAAACCTCAGATTAATGTGAACCTTGCAAAAATACCGCATGACAGGATTAAATGAAAAAAAATATGTATGTAAAAATGTAAAATAACAAATTTGCTGCATATAAAAGTAAAAGCCAAAAATCAAATAGTGGCGCTCTGTTATTTCCTCCTATAATACTAAATGACGTGACGTATTGACGTGACGTTACTTGCGTTGCGTTAGGAAATTTTCACATCGCGGCTGTTTCGACCGAAACAGTAAGAGAATCTTCTTTTGGCGGGAAGATCAGCTGATCCCAGCTGTCATGTTTAGGTGACGTTTCCGCCAATGTTTAGCTATTGACACCGAAGATTGACGCAGATCATGAAGTTAATTTAATTTATTTTTTTTCAATTAATAACAATTATTTTATATACTTCAACATAATAGTAAAAAAAACTTATTTAATTGAAGTAATAAACTAATACATTTTTATTACTTAAAAATTATATACTATATTATAAAAAAATATATCATCTAAATCGCTGCCGCTTGGTGGTAAGGTACCAAGGAGGCTGGCGGCATTGCCCCTTTGTATAGCCAAACTAATACGTTGGGCAAAATACACACCAGCCCTTGGATCACCAGATGTCTCCAAGCGCGCCGAAATTTCTTTGAAAAATCGACGGGCACTTGGACCCCATGGACCGAGGGTCTCAACAGCGAAAGCAGTGAAAATATGGTCTTCACCTATATTACTGTATTTCCGCTTCTTGAGACCCTCAGCATCATTAGCCGCAGAACCAGCCCTAGACGCAGACCCCGATAAATGGGACGGCGCTAGTGTGTCGACGCAAGTTGCGTCCCACTCTAGTGTCTTCCCATTTTTCCATGGAATCAACGACATACCATCTGGCCTCTTACCATCATCGCGCAGCAAACCTGACGGTTCCAGGATAGCTGGAATGTTGACAGTGGTAAGAGCCCGTCTGATGATTAATTTATTCAGTTTTCTCGCTTATATTTAATTGACTCCAATGTGGGATATTAATAATGTTATGTGTTGTGAGCTGTCATAGTTGTGGCAAGCAAAAACCGCAAATTACTGTAATACTTGAGCTTAGGTTGCAAAACAAAGTGTATCCTAGAGAAAGAGCTTAATCTAAGGTTAAATTCTGATTTAAAATCTTGAAAATTAAGCTTCGTAGTTTTGTTCCTAGCTGTGCTTTGTTTAATACTTAAAGTAAGGGTTTGAGTCATTCATAAGTTATTTTGTTATTTAATATAGATTTTCTATTGGCTGAAAAGGTCAAGAAACCAGGGCCGTAAAACCATTATAAAAAAAACTTAGGTGAAAATAGCTTCGGCCGTTTTTTATATATTTCTTTTCTTTAGTTATTTCTTCTTTGATTTAATGTAATGTAAATAATAGGGAAAAACTTATAGGTTATATATTTTCATAGTTACCTAAGTATTATAGCTACTATATTCTTTGTAAAGAGTTGGAATTTGAAATTAAATAAAAATGATGTGAAGCGAAAATGTTGTCAACAGTTCTTCGAAGTTCTTGGAAGTCATCCAATCTATGTTTTTATGGAACCCGCTTTATTTCCAACCGCGTAGATGCTCTAGATCACGAAGAACGTCTTTCAGGATGTCTAACGGACCTTCCATCCAAGTCAAAGGTCGTGATATGCGGCGGTGGAGTGATGGGAGCCTCTGTAGCCTATCACTTCGCTAAAAAAGGATGGGGTGATAAAGTTGTTCTTATTGACAGAGAAAGGTATCTGTATTTTTATTGGTGCGTTTTATTTGCATTCACACACACCAGTTCGTAAAGCCTGGGACTACCATGATAAGAAAACAAAACAGATTTCTACTAATTATTGTAATATATTGTTAACGTTCAAATACAACAGGTGACTTTGCTTGCAAACTTTTGTATGTTTACAACTATCACAATAATTATTAAGATATAAGTTATCACATGATTGGTCTTAAGATTGCATTTAACAAAACAGTTATCACAGCCCATATAGTTTAGTCCACTTTGTAGCCAAAGTTTACTACGCTAGAATATTGGGATTGCAAATATCAATTAGTACCTGCCTACCTATACTTATACTCACGGCTATAGATCCAAAGAAAAGGGTTGCTGAGCTTCAGAGCTAGAAATTCCTCAGCCACTTGGAACTTGAGTTGGGAAATTTGTAAATATTTTTTTTATTTTTAAATCAATGTTATTATATGCTCAGAAGATACCATTTTATTTATATTCTAACAATCAGGTGATAATGCTTACAATGTTCCAACAAAATCAGAGTAAATCTCACAAATAGATCACTCAAGTGTACCCACTAGGAGTCAAGGAGGAGGCCTCTAAGTTATAAGTCTGTATAACATTCTTATCATTAAACTCCAGGGCTAACACTGTTTTATTGCACTATAGCTGTTTGAAAAAACATATGGATGTTTGCAACAAAACAATAATCATTGGTATAAGATTCTTGTGTATTCAAATTCATTAACCTTTTAAACATAAATCTTTATTTTAGTGTTGGTGGTGGCAGTCGTTGGCATTCCTCGGGGCTTGTTGGTGCATTTAAACCCAGCCAGTCACAAGTAAAACTAGCTCAGAATTCAATACAGTTGCTTAAAGATTTGGAAGCTAAAGGTTATTCTACCGGTTGGAAACAATGTGGATCACTTATCTTAGCTCGCACTAGAGATCGCATGACAGTATTTCGAAAAATGAAGAGTCAATCTGTGTAAGTTCATATTTTTTAACAGACAAAAAGTTTTAAGTTAAAGAGGTTACTATAAATTTAATCCCTTAATCATCAAATTTCAGTGCATGGGGTATTCACTGTGAACTGGTGTCTCCAGGGCGTTGCCAAGAAATCTGGCCAATGTTAAATGTCCAAGATATTCTTGGTGGTTTGTGGATCCCTGGTGATGGAGTGGCAGATCCTCATCTCATCTGTATTTCTTTGGCAAGAGAAGCTATGAAGAATGGTAAAAAAGATACATTTTAGTTACCTACTTAGTTTTAATAAGAGCTTGGATGAAAAATGGTCTTGGCATTAGATACAATTAATAAATAGTATATCATAAATTAATTTCTATTTAAAAATGATCCAATATTTTGTGTCTGAAATAATACCTTCATTGAAGTGCTATCTGTCATAGCACTTGAAGGAAGGAAAGGGAGCAATAAAGTTCAAGCAGGTCTATAGAAAGCAAATCTTTAAGATGTCTATGACATGGATTGTTATGTTACACATACAGTCTCATCTGAAGATTGCAACTCTCCATTGGGGAAAAAATATTTGAAAGTAGGAAAGTTGTTTCAAAATGCTTTCTTTACAGACACACAAACTGTTCCTCTTTATGTTAGTACAGTATAGGAATTTCTTTTGTTTCAGGTTTAAAAGTAGTCCAAGACTGTGCTGTGACCAGTGTGCTGTCAGTTGATAAATCAACTAAAGTGGTTGAGACCAACCTTGGGAACATAGAGTGTGAATACTTTGTCAACTGTGCTGGCTTTTGGGCAAGAGAGGTACCTACTTGAATATGTTAACTAAATAAATAATTAATCAAGACTAAACTTACTTACAAAAGAAGTTATAATTCAAGCATTATAATCAATCAAACATTATAGTGAAACTTTTAGTATTCTATACTACCTCCTTGTCCAAGAAGGCACCCATCCTCATGGCTTAGAGAAGATCTTGCTAGATTTCTATAAAAAATATTAGTGCTCAAATACCCTTATTTCTAACTTTAAAATGTCACTCCTACTGCGACCAATCCAAACTTAAGCTAAAAAAAAGCAGGAGTATTTTACATATATTTTAGGTATAAACAAAGTAGTGAACATAAAAATAAAACTGTCTTTACTTGATAACAATAAAATATGCAGCAAAACTGATTTACATTGTTAGAGTTATGTGGCTTAAGTCTATGATAGATTTGTATAAACTATATATCTTAATGCAATAAGAAAATTGGGAAGTTAGTTTAGCTACATAATTTTAGCTATGTAGTCATGGCGGTTGAGGAAACAACCATACTGACAGATGTACAGTTATATATACATGACAAAACTATTCATACTACTCTTTTTTGTTGATGAAATTACATAATCCCAATTAACCAGTTGTAATGTTTTTATTGCCTAGGTGGGACAACTATCAAAACCTCTAGTGAAAGTGCCACTGTCACCTTGTGAACATTACTACCTCCACACGAAACCTATTGAAAATTTAGGGCCTATGACTCCAGGTAACTATGCCCTCAATGAGTTGTACATAGTCTTTTGCATTCTTACTACTATGTGACTGTGTACTGCACCTTACTTACGTGATCAAGCTGGCTTGTACAGGAGGCAGCAAAGTGTGAGAGTATGTGGGCCATGTCTTCATATTGTGATATAATAGTAACAGATATTATATCAAAACGCCATATGAGCTATACATTTATAACTTTCGTTTAGAAGTTACTTACTAAAGTATGTTTTCATTTACTTATTGAAGACATATCTCACATAATAATAATAGACTTAGTTAACAATACACAGAATAAGTTCTAACTAACTCATAGAAATATTATGATTATATTATGCATATATTTCAAGTGTTTCATTGGTTATATTTGTACCCGCAACTGTAACTGTAACCAGTACAGTCGGATTATTTTAAGGCAATAAGTTATAGAATTCATTGGTGTTATTCGTTTTTTCCTATAGTGGTCCGAGATCCTGATGGTTATATTTATCTGAGAGAAAGGGATGGCTGTATACTTGCTGGAGGATTTGAACCGGATGCCAAACCAGTGTCCGAGCAGGAAGGTAAGCATCTCAAATTATATTTACTTTTATTTGTTGTAGTCGGATTTCATAATTATAATCATATCAACTATTACTTATAGTCAACCATTGCCAGAGCTTTCGAGACAATAAATGTAAGTCTAGAAGTTATTTGAATTTACACCACTGCTACTATGACCTACCACGTGAATGCCTTGTGCAAACAAATTTAGGGGACTACTACTACTACTACTAAACACCATCTGACATATATGAAAGAACATGTTTGAAATAAAAACCCATTCCTTTGGGGATATACGGCGTGAACGTTAAGTATGACTGTTAAAAGTTGAGAGAGGAAAGAATTCTAGTATTGTTGGTAATAGATCTTCGAGCAAATCACAAACAATAGGTACTCAAATTTCTGATAAAGTAATATTAAGCGTGACGAGTGCATAATATGCAAGATCATATAATATAATAACTCAAATAAGAAGCGAACATTTATTGTTATGCAGCTGTGTAGTGCCGGCTTAGAATATCTCTACCCCTTCCTCCCCAGGGGTCACGTCACCATTGATACCAACTTCCAAATATGGCTGAGGAGTTGCTAGCTCTTAAGCTCTGGCTACGCCTTTTTGGTATCTATAGCCGTGAGTATGTGTATGCATGTTTCATATATTATCCCAGTGAAATCCCAATCGCAACGCTGTGTCCCCGAGGACTGGGACCACTTCCACACGCTACTGCAGCAGCTGCTACAAAGAGTGCCGTCGCTGGCGCAGGCGACGTTGCATAAGCTGTGTAATGGGCTTGAGGCTTTCTCGCCTGATTGTAAATGGATTGTTGGTGAGGCGCCAGAGGTAAATATTTTTTACATTACAGACATAGATATAGACTACCTATAGTAGAGATTCAAATTAGAATTAACTTCACCTAGTGAAAAATGCAATTTTTAGGGTTCATTACCTAAAAAGAAAAACACGCAACCCTTATAAGATCATTGTGTTGTCTGTCTGTCTGTCCGTCCGTCTGTCAAGACCGTTTTTACCAGGATCGAGTGGAACTATCTAACTGTGTCTATATAGTACTCAACTCAGGTCTACTGTCCCTGGAAGCTGTAAAAATATCAAACTCCTAAGCCAACGCAATCAAAAGATACAGCCATTTAGGCCGCAAATTTCCATAAATCGCACGGGAATCAAAACCTACAGGGTACTTCCTGTGAACTTAGAATCTTGAAATTTAGTACGAAGTAGCCTCTTTTAATAAAGAAAAACTGCGAAAACCGTAAATTTTTGGTTACATCTTAAATAAAAAAAATATTTTTGAAAAATGTTGTGATTGGTGAACTTTTACTTACATACCTACAGGTTTGCACAGAAACCTCGGTGCGCGAGTCCAACTCGCACTTGACCGGTTTTTAGAAGAAATATAGTCTGTGTAACTTCACTTTAAATATACAAAGGTGTAAGCAGTAATAGAATAACTTGGAAAAGTCAATAAAAAATGCTAGCGATGTTTGTATATTTTAAGCTGTGCTACAGAAAATTCATTTGTCTAAATTAATACTACCCATGTCAAGCCAGGCCGGACCATTAGTATATAATACAGACATACGCATATACAGTAACATTCTCATAGTTTATTTCGCGCTGTGGCAGATGAACAAGCTGTTCTAAATATAGAGTGACATTTATACCAGCTGATCAGAGATACTAATTCGAATGGATAACCTTTTGCTGATACACTACAAACTACCCATATTTTTTATAAAGTCCACTCATGCAATTACTTTTTCAAGAGTATTTCAATTACCTCACCTTACTTATGACATAAATATTTTAAAGCGGAACTTGTAGTCACTGAGTGTACAAGTAAATAGGTCAATGTATTGCAATTTTGCTCAGTGCAATTTATTCTCATGAGGGGACTTTCCGTTAGCGAATCGGCAATGCTACATGCCATAACACTCTTGTGACCACTGTAATAGAGCGGTATTTGGCATCTCAGAATCTTTATCCATATAAAATTATTATAATTAATAATATGCAACAGAGTCGTTTATTTTAATACAAGCATTTTTTTACACAACTATGAGTAAAAACACTTAAGCTATTTGGTTTTTAAGTATAAAACTAGTAAACATAAATGACTCAAACCATTTAAGGACTTAAAAGAGTCTATCTCTTACAAGACAGCTGGCGATCTCTTGCTAGAACACATAGATAAAATATATAACAATATTTAAAACATAAACCCAACAACGATATAATTTCATAACAACAATTCAAGATAGTCACAGCTATGGATGAGAAAAACATAGCCGTGAGTATACTTGAGTAAGGAAAATAAAGGATGGCAAAAAACACTTAAAAAGCCCTTAAATCCTGATCCATCTTACGATACCCGCGTGAAGAAATGGGTCTAGTGCTATTTAAACCAACACTACACGTCGCATACATAATAATTGAAATGAGAGAAGATCTAAATCTCTATCGATTGCATTAATCCTTTTCAAATATACAGTATAGTTTTCTTCAATTTAAGGTAGTTACAATCATTGCGCATTGAAAGCAACTTTACGCGTATCAAAGAGTGGGATTATCAATAAAATCCACTTTCAAACAAATATTTATTAAATATTTCACTTTTGATATCAGATTAACTGGCCCCCTTGGATTTATAGGTGTAGTCAAAATCAAAAACTACGTACTGCGTTCCTAGCTTACACTTTAGATTTGCTAACATTTATTCTGTATGGTTCAAGCAGATAATGAATAATCGCGGACAAACATACATACATACAGGTGAAACTAAGAACCTCTTTTTTAGTCGGTTAAATCCCTTAAACCTTCTCCTAAATGTAACAAATTCATTTTCTGCAAAATCGCATCCAAATAGCTTTAGCCAAACGCGAGATAACGACGGACAAACTTACATACACACATACAAACACTTTTTTAAAGTCGGTTAAAAAATTAAACAAAGATATTAATATAATTTGAATATTTTTGTTCATGAAAACCTCATGTGGGGATTATTACTAATAAATAAAGGAAAGAAAGATATTAATAACCAATCACTCACTCTCTTCCTCTCATAAACACTCATAGCTTCACAGTCAAACTGGCATATGCTCCTTTTTGGCCCATAAATAATCTAAAGAACAAGGTATAGATTTAAGCAAATAAACGATTTTATATTTATTATTTTATTTAAGTAACGTATGTTGTGCCGTTTAGTGCCGATTTAGAATGTCACTATCCTCTTTCTACCCGCGGGTGTCTTAAGAGGCGGCTAAGGGCTTTTAAGTGGTTTTTTGGCGATGCGGTTGGAGACCCATCACCAATGATACTTTATTTCTACCATCTGGTCCCCTATCGACTTCCAAATGTGAGGAATTTCTAGCTCTGAAGCTATGACTACGCCTATTTGGGGTTTGTGGCTTTGAGTATATATATAATTATGTATGTTGTAGGTGTTCAAATACCACGTGGCCGCGGGCATGAAGACGGTGGGCATATCGGCGGCCGGCGGCGTGGCGGAGGCAACAGTGGACGAAATAGTTCATGGAGACAGCAAACACGACTTGTACGATATCGGCATCAATCGGTTCCTTGGATTGCACAACAATAAGAGGTTCCTGAGAGATCGGGTTCGAGAGGTTCCTGGTTAGTATGTGTAGAGGTTAGATTAAAATGAGATGGTGAATATTGGGCCGCCACCTTTTCTGGTAGTTACTCTTGGTCCTCTTTCGCGAACATTTTTGGCTCTGAATTGATTTGTAGTGAAGTTTAAGTATAAATGCCGGGTACCAGAAGTGAGTGGCAATTATTATATCTGCGTCTGCTTGATGATTCATTTACTACCCTTACAACTTCCTAAAGTAACTAAAGAAGGTTCAGTTTGAGAAATTAACAACCATTGGGAATTCTAGTCTTCAGTATGAGTGAATTGCTACACAACATGAAATGGCTCCAGATGGCAATATTTGTGGTCTAGGGTAAGCATAGTTTATCAAAATGAACAACAAAATTAAGTCTCCCCGATTTATGCAAAAAAAAAACAAGGTACTTTTGTGCGTTGCATAATATGATACATATTTTCATATCGTTCACTATTCCCTCAATCACGAATGTGTTTTTCACAATTATACTATGAATAAATTACCTAGGTGTTCATTACGGTCAAGATCTATTATTAAATTCGGCAGGTGTCCACTACGGTCTGCCATACCCGTTCCACGAATTCCAAACAGGCAGGAATCTCCGCATGTCTCCGATCTACCCCACGCTGAGAGATAATGGCGCCGTGTTTGGACAAGTCATGGGCTACGAGCGGCCTACGTGGTTCGAGCAGATAGGTTTGTTACTCTTCAATACTGCCTTATGTTTAATATTCCGATTTATTGATTCATTTACATATATATTTAAAAAAATCGAAAGAGCTGCGCCAGTTTTTTGGCAATGGGCAGGGCTCATTAAATGCAGACCTGATGGCAATTGGGGCTTGAATTTTCTGGAATGATGGCTGAGTAGCCGATGCTAGATGGATGATGATAGGATAGATGGCTAAAAACCGACTTAGTGTGCATTTAACAAGGTAAATTTAGACCAAAGACTTGGTTAATGTCGCCGGAAACCGATGGATTACCGCAGCACAAGGTTGTTTTGGTAATCTTTACCCTAAGTCCAGCAGTCGACGTCTAATGGCTGTATAAAGATAAAATCGTTTTCACAAAGCGTTCACAGGAAAAAAAGGGAGACTGTAAAGCGTCCGCTCAAGTTCAAGGATCGCTTACTTGGTAAAAGTCTCGAGAAACCAATGCTTTAGGGCTGCACAAAATGTGCTGATTTTTTGTCTATGTCCAGCAATGGACTTCTATTAGCTGAATTCCTCATAGCCCTTCAAAATCGAACCCGAGACCTCCGGATTTGAAGCGCTTTACCTGCTAGTAAACAGTTTATTAGCAGAATAAAGACGTGCCAATTTCTCAAATACTAGATGAGCAAAGCGGCGAGGCCATAAAGCGTCCGTTTAAGATTAGATTAGACTATTCCTCCTTTACTAACTTCTCTAAGATTGAGTTGCAGGTAAATATTCAGCAGTAGCTATCTAGAAAATAATACGAATAATAATAATAGGAATTACGTTTACTCGCCATAAGGAACAAGAAAAGCATGATATATATAATAATAATAATAAATTCTTTATTTCAGATCACTTTACAATCAATAAAATGTTAGTAACTGTACACTTAGAGTCTACTGTTAGTACCTACCCTAGATATAAACACTATTATTTACAACATTTGCCGCCCTTAACACAATGTACCCTAATCCACTGCAGGACGTAGGGACAATCATACCTGTCAGGGATCGTGGCCAGGACGGTGTTGGGGCTGACGCGAATGCTGGCGAGCGCGCCGGCGCAGCGCCGCCTGATGATGGCGGACGTGGATGGAACGCTCGCTTCGGCCAACATTCCTGAGGCACTGCATCGCCACGGCAGACCCATCACCGCCCTGAACGCGTTGTTATATTGGACCCGCAGAGCGCTGTAGGACTTAAGCGTATAATTGGCCCAGAGACTGCAGGTATAAAAAGATGTACAGTACGCTCTAAATAAGGTAATTCGTACTGGTCTAGAACATGCTGCGAATCTCCTGGCCAACATGTTAGCTCTTACCGACAGCGCTCTGCGTTCCCTCTCCATGTCCATATCGTCCTTCAGGTCCTCCGTCACATAATGACCGAGATATTTAAAAAATGTTACACGTTTTATTGGTTTCCCGTACAACGTCAAAGGAACCTCGGATGTCTCCTTGTTTCCAGATTTGAAAACAAGTAGTTCAGTCTTTTTGACATTGTACAGGATGCCGTGCGTGCAAGCATACCTCTCACAAACTGCCACCAATTTCCTAAGACCTCCAATCGTAGGGCTCAGCAGAACCATATCATCGGCGTAACTCAGATTGTTCATACAGGTATCTTCTACGAAACATCCGGCACGTTGCCTGCTGAGCTCTACGATTAGGGCATCCATGTAAATACTAAAAAGGCGGGGAGAGCTTAATCCTCCCTGCCGGACGCCGCACTCAATCCTATACGCTTCCGAGAAGACCCCGGCCCACTTAACTACATTGTGCTGATGTCCGTACCAGTACTGAAAAATACAGACCAATTCCCTCGGCAAACCGGATTCCAGGAGCTTTTGCCACAACACATCATAGCTTACCAAATCAAAAGCTTTGGACAAGTCCAAGAAGCATCGATAAACAGGAGTACTTCTCCTGGTATAGTAGGAGACGGTGTGCTTAAGAGCTATTATCGCACTCTCGGTAGACAGACCAGCCCTGAAACCGAATTGGGCATCCTGCAAGACTGTGCAACTTTGTAGGCGTAGGTCAAGCACACCGTCCAATACTTTTGAAACCACAGTTGCCAATGAAATATGCCTATAGTTTGAGCATTTGGACATGTCGCCCGTCTTATTCTTAGCAACCGGTACTACTATAGTCTTCATTAGATCCTCTGGCAGGTATGAGTGCCCTATACATAGGCTATAGAACATCGATAATACACGCGGCAGATGAGGTCCAGCATTTCTCAAATGTTCAACACTGAGACCGTCATGCCCTGGTGATTTCCCGCCTTTTAGTCGTTCAAGAGCCTCAAGTACTTGCTTTGATGTAATTTTTTCATAAGTATTGCTAGTACAGGTTGATGCACCACAGGCATGCGACGGTCCCAGCGGTGAATTCACTGTAAAACTACTCTTAAACAACTCAGCAATATCTTTATGTTCGGACTTTCCCTCCACGCTCGCAGGTAAGCCCGACCCAGCCTGTAAGTTATTAGTATGCTTCCAAAAGCTTTTGAAATTACCGTTGGAATGGTGAGAGGCTATTATGTCAAGCTTGATTTGATCTTGATGCTTTTGAGACCAACGCAATTTAGATTTAAATATAGCACGCGTCCTAGCCATTGATTCATAGATAGGGCCCGCACAGGGTCTATCGTACCAGATCCACGTTAAAAAACTACGTCGGGCCTCCCTGTGAGCCTCGGATACATGCTTATTCCAACCTATAACATTCCTTGTAATTTTTCCCCGATGGTTTCTCTTTACAATCGATTCTGAAGCACTTAAAGATAAAGCATTAATTCTTCTTCTTCTTATTCGTTTCGCTCTTGTCAGAGCGGTCGTGGTCTTCATGAGGGAGGGTCGGGGGCTGCAGTTGCCCGTCTAATGATGTCTCGCCATCTGGTCCGGTTCGCAGCATTTCTGGCACATTCATTTAATGGACTGCCCAGAGCAGATTTAATCTGGTCAGTCCATCGCATGGGTGATCTGCCACGTGGTCTCGTGCCTTCCACCTTTCCTTGAACAACCAAGCGCTCAATGGAATCACCATTCCGCCTCGACACGTGTCCGAAGAACTTAAGTATGCGTGATTGCACCAGAGCAGATAGACGCTCCTTGATGCCAAGCTCCTGAAGTATGGACACATTTGTGCGATATTCGGTCCAGGATACTCCAAGCATTCGCCTCCAGCACCACATCTCCAGAGCATCTATCTTTTTCTTTTCTATTTCCCGCAGTGTCCACCTCTCGGCAGCATACAAAAATATGGGGAAGACAAGTGTTTTTACGAGCCGGGTCTTAGTTGCTTTTGTGATGTGTTTATTCCGCCATAGTTTTTTTAGCTTATCCATGGCGCTCCTCGCTATTGCCATGCGTCTTTTGATGTCATCAACGCAACCACCGCTGTTAAGTATTAGAGAGCCAAGGTATACGTAAGACTGCACCACTTTGCAATTAGCAATTTCGGTTACTTCTGGCAAGTTATTGTTTGCTCGGTCTACTATCATTATCTGCGTCTTTGTGCGATTGATTTTAAGACCAAATTCTTCACTCACTCGTTCCATTTTGAGAAGTAACTCTTCCATTTGATGCTCACTGCTTGCAAAAAGAGTGGTATCGTCAGCGTACCGCAAGTTCGCAATCTTATATCCACCGATTGTTACACCGTCTGTCCAATCTTCCAAAGTAATGCGCATTATGAGTTCGGTGTATACATTAAACAGAAGCGGTGATATTATGCATCCTTGTCGAACACCGGCACTGGGATGAAAATTTGCCGACAGGATGTCATCAGTTCGGACTGAGGCTGTTCCATCTTCATATAACCGTCTTAAAAGATGCACAAGATGTTTTGGCGTTCCCATTCTTGACAGCGTATCCCAAAGCTTTGGCCACTTTACCGAATCAAACGCTTTAGAAAAGTCAACAAAGCAGATATAAGTTGGCTTATTGAATTCTCGAGCCTTTTCAATAATTTGGCGGACAATGAGAATTTGTTCCCGGGTCCCTTTTCCCTTAACGAATCCAGCCTGTTCTGGAGCAACCTCCCTAGACAGGTAAGCTTTAAGCCTTTCGTTAAGAATATGTAACAGCACCTTGCTGGAATGTGCTATAAGTGCAATAAGACGATAATTGTTACATTTCTTTGTTGACCCCATTAAGCATTAATTATGTCATTATAAAACTGGTCTATAATTTGCCTATGTCCTAATTCATTGCATATATTATCACAACAGTGCCCTAATTCTGATGGAAAATCAATACATTTTAGCCTACCATTACACAATTCATTATACCTAACCACTTGTTCTTCATTTCGATGACCCCACTGTACAGAATTTTGATTTCCATAATACTCGTCTCGAATCTTTGGTACTAATAAATTAAAATCACAACAAAAAAATATTGGAAAATGATCTGACCAATAAACAACCTCCATAATAAAGATATCTAAAATACTAGGTTTTGCTGCCTCCGTAACAACAATATGGTCCAACCACCTCTTCGATCCGTGAGCCTCACTTACGAACGTATACGAACCAGAGTTAATTCCTAATAAGTCTATGTCTGCACATGTCCACAATTGTTCTAGGCAAAAGTTTTGTAACTCACCGAAAAAGTTCTCCGTCGGATGTGCGTTAAAATCCCCCACTATGTACACACACTCGATCTGATACTCACTTATCAATGCACTTACACAGCTGAGACAGTCCGTAAACTCTGCCAGATGGTCGGCACTATCGCATGGCATATAAACACTAAAAATCAAAACCGGTTTATCACTTGTGGTTATCTTCACAGCCGCAATGCGCGGATTTGAACACTCAATAACCGACACTTGTTGAAACAAAGTCTTACGCCACAGAATCGCCACGCCCCCATAGGGCCTTCCCGTTAAAATTCCCGCAGCAGAATCAACCGCAGTAGTAATAATCATAAATGCAGAAAAGCTACATCAATAGCAAAGCACCTAAACAAAATAAAACACAAAAATGACTATCATAATTAAAAATGATAAGCTAAATAACCACCAAATGGTTTATAGATGAGCAAAGCGGTGAGGCCATAAAGCGTCCGTTCAAAATTGCGCACACGAAGACGTTCGGCAAGCCGCCGTGGTTCGACGTGGTGCAGCGCGAGTACTGGGCGTGTCGCGAGACGGTCGGCTTGGCCGACTATTCCTCCTTTACTAAGATTGATTTGCAGGTAAGATTTGTGTTGGGAGATGGTTGATGAAGTGCCTTCGCGCAACATAACTTTTTGTCGTTGGTAGCGATACACGCGCAAGTTAACCGAGCCCATATTATTTGATCAATATAGCGCGCGACAAAAAGACGTGTAATGTAAAGGTTCTGAGATATTCAGAATTTATTCATGAAATACTAAAAAAAATACTACGCGCATTAAAAAAACCATTTGATAAGAGGTAGATGATAAATTAATTAATTGCGTAGTGAGGCAGTTCAAAAGAACCTACGTTTACAATATCTCATGTTTCAAAATACTTAAGCAACCGACAGCTAACTAAGAAAAATCTTAAATTAAAATTTTGAACGGACTAAATATGTAATAATTTAAATGTCCATCATTATAAAACTTTGTCTTGATGCAAGAACATTTTAAATATCAATGCGAAATAAGAAATAGCAGAAGCCTTTGCCAGACATATCTTTTAAGAGATAACTTACGCTGTGTTCTAAAAAAACATTTATAGTCCTTGAATTATACATTTACATCAAACTACCATAAGGTATATAGACATTACGTTATTGTGTATAGTTTCAGACATTTCAATACGTAGACTCTAGCAGACATGTGGATTTTCGGTTTATATACATTAATAGTAATTTTATCGTATCTTAAACCTCGATCAATAACTTCTGGTGAAATTCTTCCGGTGATAGTCTCCAGGCCGCGAAGTAGTGGATCTCCTTCAGTATCTGTGTTCCAACAATGTGGACGTACCGGTCGGCTCCATCATCCATACTGGAATGCAGAATCATCATGGCGGGTACGAAAACGATTGCAGTTTGGCCAGGATTGCGGAAAATCAGTAAGTTTATTATATACCAGCAAACTTTTCAAATATATGAGATCATCATTGTCAGCATCGTTTTTACATTGCTTTTAATTATTCTAAGTAAAAAACCACAGAAATCCTTTGAACAGTTACGGATATGGCCGTCACTCTCAAGCTTAACTTTTATATAAAATGTTAAAAGATTTTTATCGAATTCAATATCTGGTTACTGTTTTATTCATTGTTTCATGTTCAATGTTTGACATTATTACGCTGGTACTGCTTTTAACAAGACAGTCATCTGAATGACTTCTCTCTCATCATCATCACTATCTCTTAGAATTGCATCAGAAACAAATATCCTATGTCCAGTAGCGGACGTATCTAACTTACTTAGGGCCAGCGCTGACTGCCGGCATGGCATGGCATGGCATGGCAAAGGATTTCGGTACAGATATAGCATTTTTAATCTTATTACCATGAGTATAGAATTCATTTTACTTCATTTTGACACAACGATGCCGACGTTCTGTCCTACCGCGGCCTCCCTCAGCATCGTTGTGTCAAAATGAATTCTATATGCATGGCAATAAGATTAAAAATGCTGTATCTGTACCGAAATCCTTTGCCATGCCATGCCGGCAGTGAGCGCCGGCCCTTAGGTCGTAATTCCATCTACATACTGCATTCTTATCACACAGCTACATGATGATAGCACCGACAATCCAACAAACGCGTTGCAAAGTATGGATCAAGAAGCACCTAGATCCATCCAAACCTGTGTCCATATCTGATGTGACTTCAATGTACACGGCCATTTGCATCATGGGTCCGTTTACGAGGAACCTTCTGTCAGAATTGACTGACACGGACTTGTCGCCCAGCAATTTCCCCTTCTTCACCTTCAAGGAGCTCGATGTGGGGTTGGCCAACGGAATCAGAGCTATGAATCTGACGCATACTGGAGAGTTGGGATATGTGCTGTATATTCCTAATGAGGTAAGGTTTTTAGATTTTATGTTTTGTATTTCAAATGCACTTTTGGACTTTTGATCATGCTATTAAAATATTGCTATATAGCTGTGTATTGTCGGCTTAGAATAGCACTACCCCATTCCTTCCGCTGGGTGTACGTAAGAGGCGACTAACGGTATTGGGGCTTTTAAAGGAATTTTAAGTTTTGTTAACTAAACATATTTTCTTGCTAATCACAATATAGTTTCTGATTGAAACACTTTAACAAAGTTATGCATAAACCTAAATATTATAAACACATTACTATTTAATAGTGATGATTTATACTTACTTTGTCACGTTACACTCACGGCTATAATCCTTACAACCGTTACCCAGAGCTTAACACTCAACAAAACCTCTGCCATTTTTCCAATTGAGATGGTTATGGATGATCTAATGAAAACTGAATCCATACGATAACACTGCGGTTCAAAACAAGTTTACTTACTTTCTTATACTCACTCCCATTATTCCCATTAGGGTAGGCAGGGACTATCGATCGCCACTTAATACGATCTTGACAAACCTCTCTTGCTTCCCTTACATTCATTATTCTTCTCATACATGCTCTTCTATTCTTCTCACTTCGGACCCCCGCCTTTATAAGAACGTTTTCTATCTGATCTAGAAACGTTTTTCGAGGCCGTCCTCCACTAACAATCCTATCCACATTGGCTCATTGGCAAAACAAGTTTAAAATATACCATAGAAAGATGAAGCATGGATCAAAGCAGTTCCAATTGTTACTCAGTTTGCCCTCCACGTGTACAACCGCCTAATGCAAGCCGGCAAGAAGTACGGCATCAGTCACGTGGGTTACTATGCGTCCAGAACGTTACGAGTTGAGAAGTTCTTCGCGTTCTGGGGCCAGGACCTGGACACTAGAACCACGCCGCTCGAATGTGGGCGCACGTGGAGAGTCAAGTTTGATGTAAGTATGGTGGATCTCTATAACCTCGTAACGCCCGTATAGAAATTGTTATGACTTGTAAGTTCTATCCAATGTACCTCTAATGGAACAAAAAAAAATATGTGCTGACTGCCCATTATTAAAATTAATGATATCTTTAACAAGAACTATTCCTATGGCTTTATTTTTTTTAATAGTTACTATTAATCACAGGAGTTTTGTTTCTCTAGTGATACAACGGGCGTTACGAGGTTAAGGTTATGTTTTTTTAGAAGTTCTGTTTATTTTTTGAGGACCTAACGGGACTCTTCTTGTGAGATAGATCAGTTCTAAAACTAATTGATATATAAAACTCATATTTACATACATAAGCCAAGTGATCGACATTTCATGTCTTGCACAAATGGTGACCTCAAGTATATATATTATGGTCTAGGCTGTCCTGCGGCTGTGCGAATGTTCGAAGTGGCTACGTTCTATATCTGAGTATAGAGAGAGTAGCTCATACATATATACCCGAAGCTGAGGGACACACGCTGCTTTGCGGACCAAGGCGGACGTTAATACATGATGAATGATAACAAATTGGTAAATGGGTGATAGATGCATTGTTTTAATTACGTATGGCTATGATTCAGAAAATAATACCAAAACTAATTTTATAATACGCCATCATCATGTCATGTCCTGAAAAATACTTCGTTACGTCAATGATAACTTATGATTAAATCTCAGGAATGGCTGCGCCTAATTTTTGCCGGTATTTACGGTCCATTCATTAATTAAAGCTAACCTACCTAAACCTAAACTTAGCCAGCCGTTATCTGTGTAAATCTACGAGTATCTCTCACATATATACCCTTTGCATCCAGAACAACGTCCCATTCATCGGCCGCGAAGCCCTAGTGAAACAACGCGAAGAAGGCATCAGAAGACAATACGTACAACTAGTACTGACAGAGCACGAACACGAACTTGACCTGTGGAGCTGGGGAGGGGAGCCCATCTACCGAGATGACGTTTTTGCGGGACAAACCACTACCACGGCCTACGGGTTCACCTTCAAGAAACAGGTATAGTTTTTAAGTTCCTTGGAACTCTTTTAGGGCTACACTACGTTAATAAATAAAGAATAAACAAAGGAAAGAAAAATCTCGACGGGGGGCGTATACCCGAGGTCGCGGGTTCGATTCCCGCCTGTGTCGAAATTTTTCTTACCTTTATTTATTCTTTATTTATTAGTAATAATCCTCACATAAGGTTTTCATTAACAAAAAGATTTAAACTACACTACGTTGTTAATTTCAAGAATGATAACTATAATATATATAATACTATATATAAACACAGGCCTTCCGATCGAAAATTTATCAGATAGATGTATTTTTTAGGTTCCTAAGGGTCCATTTAAGTGGTGTTAAGGGAAGCGTTGTTGATCCCGAGTTTAGTTTTTTCACCAGTATAATCACAATTGTTTCACTCAGAACTTTCCTATTAATAGATGCGCACAACGGATAAACCACGACCAGGCTGTACGGGTGTATTTTGACACAACGTTGTTGGTACTGATTTTTTCATGATTATTGTTCTTTTATTTCAACAATACTAACTATAATAAATGCAGGCCTTCTGATAGAAATTTGATCAAATAGATGTATTTAATATGTATATTTTTTATGTTCATAGGTCTGCCTCGGATTCATCCAGAACATAGATAAATTTGGAGTCCCACAACCGATTAACAGCGACTTTGTGCTCGGTGGCCATTACGAAATAGATATTTGCGGGATAAGGTAATATTTATTTTTATTTATATCGTAATAAGTAGTGACGTAGGCGTTGGGCAAAAAAATATATGATAATCATAATACTTTCTGTCAGCCTAAAGTTTTTAAAACAAATTATAACATGATTTAGATAGATAACATGTGTGGAGGAAAAGAGAAGATCTTCCGCCCTTTTTACGCTGTACAAAACAAAAGAGTATGCTTAGAAACGAATACTTCTTAACATCATGTAAAATATTGGTTTCCTGCGGCCCTAGCTAGGAGTGAAATTAACCGGCATAGTTATTCATAAATGAAAGCACATATATTGTGTCTGGGAATGATACATATTCTGTCTTGTTCGTCAATAGCTAGCATTGTAGCTTAAACTAAAGGGTTACCGATTGACGCGCTCAAGTACTTAACGATAGAAGATAGGGTATCTTGTTTCCAATACACATTATATTCCGCATATTGCTAGCAACTATGTACTAATTTCAAGGATAGTTGTCATCTTATGTTTGGCGGTATTAGTGGTCAGAGTGCAAACTTTTTCCTTAGACAGTGTTATCACGTGATTTTTGCCGCTTTGACTCTCTCACGACCATTTTCCACACTGTTTTATAAAATTGATTAATTCCCCAGATATGCGGCGAAAGTTCACCTCCACTCTCCAATTCTGCCGACCAAGTTCCCAGACAAGGAGCGTGATGTTTACCAAGCGACCAGAAAGTCACAGCATGAATCTCAAACCCTGGGCCGCCATTATCAACCCTAGTTAAATACCGAATTACCAATGTTTCTAAGGGGATTGAAGAATGTCTGCCATATAATGTTACTGACATCTCTTTTATGTTTTATGAAACAAACCCCTCACAATTACCAGGCAATCTTATATTGAAATAATCTCGAATCCAGCCGTTGAAACTGATTTCTAAGTATGATTTTGTAGTTATAAGTAGATGCTTCCAGTTTACACATTGTAATGTATTGCAGATAATATTATATTAAAAACCTCTAGTTACCATGTATATTGGTCAATTTTATCAATAGAAAAATGCTTTTTAGAATTTAACACCAATTATGAGATCTAGAACTTTTTGTGGCCAGTAACAATAAAGGTCTGAATATATAGCAATATTTTCTTTGGAGATATTTATCATGTAGTTAATAGAAATTTTATCAAATCTTGCCATTCGGAGTATGTCGGCTAGGTCATATATGTATGTAATTAGTATGATCATGATATTAGAATGTTAGGATAAGTAAACTCTTATAATTATGTAATCTAAAATATTTGTAATATAAATGAATAAAATCCTTAAGACTGAAATTAACAAAAAAATATATCTGTCAAAACTAAATCACAATACCTGTTAAAATTTGTTTTCATGTTGTAGTAGATAGTAATATTATGTTAAAATAATTATTAAATCAAATATTAATGCAAAAAATTGCAGACTTTCCTGAGTATCGTCTAAGAGTCACAGAAATCAATTGTTATAACTTCTCCAAATTAACAAAGTAGTTTTATAAAGAACTTAATAATTATATCTTATGAAAATCTCTTAATAGTTGTTAATTGAATTTGAGACCTTCTATATCAATGGCAGAAGGGTATGAAGAGTCTAATTAATGAAGTGAATCATTTTTAACAGAATACCTGCTGTGCCTTTAGATATGGATATGGAATTGGAAGCTTATCTGCTCTTGTGAATTTATTCTTCAATTGATCGAAATTCTTAGCAGTTAAACTTCCCCTGATTCTTGGAATCGATTTGTATGAAACATTTTCAACTTAACTTGTTTTAAAGACCTCATCCAAGAGGATAAATTTCCCCCGTAAGAGCCCCATGACTTTGGTCAGTGTGGTAAGGTAACCATTGTAACGCTAATAGTTAGATTTACTGAATGACATGCATGTTGCCCCATCGCAGGGTTGTTTGGAGACTTAGCCTGATAGTCATTAAATCAGAACACTAGTAAAAGCTTCCAAAGGAATAATCTCTTATTAATAAATCATTATAAAATAAATATGATTAAATAAAATTTCTCTATATTATTGTTAGCTTCCAGTTGTGTAGGAGATATTTATTTAGGGTGCTATTCAAATTTAAATGAGATTATAAGAGAGGTGTTGCGTGAGGTAAAATTGTTATAACAACAGTTGTTACTGCCACATCATAACATTATAAAACGAACTGTAATAGTTTACAAGCGTAATGTTGATATTATATAGTATAGAGAACTTAGTAAAAATCAGAACATACATTTTATTTATCAGGTAGTCTTCTAAGCCTTTGCTTGTAATAAATATTAAAAAAATGTTGAAACTTGTAAATGATATATTAAATATTTTGTTGTTTACTGAAGGTTTTTATTTAAGCTGTTTAGATTCAGCTTAGAATAGCACTAACCCATTTATATGCATGAGTGTGAGACCCCCCAACACCCACCGAACTTTCAAAAGTGGCTAACGACTCTGAAGCGCTGGCTTCCCCTTTCTTGGAATTTATAGCTATTGGTTTGATGTACTATGTACACATATGTACATATGATAAACATATGTTTTAAATTATGCCTTTTATTCAAATACTGGCAGACCACGCAACCGCGCACTGGCAGACGCAGTGTGGGGCGCCCTCCAGCCCGCTGGACCGACGACCTAAAGCAGGTGGCTGGGAGTGGTTGGATGAGGCTGGCCGAGGATAGGAAGAGGTGGCGCGCCATGGGAGATGCCTATGTCCAGCAGTGGACGAGTGTGGGCTGATGATGATGATGATTCAAATACTAATCATTAATCATTAGTTTGAGAACCAATTCCTATTTATCAAGCCATGGTAGTTAACAACATTAACCCAACATGCCCATTATATCTCTGTAACTTTTCTATGGAATAATTTTATGAGATCTAGAAAAGATGCAATGCAACCAGAAATTCAGTTACTTACAATTTTTTGCACCTGTTTTTTTGGTTGCGAATAAACAAAAAGGCAAAAGAGGCCCTACCCTTTCTCCTTATCTCAGCTTAATCTTATGAATTCTGATAGATGGAGAAATTTTCCCTAATTATGTATTTCGATTGGTGTTCTAACAGTACAACTGCTAATCCATCACTGTGTTTTACTTCCTTCCCCCAAAAACCTGTGCAGCAGAAGCAATGGCCATAAAAATATTCATAGTGATATTATACATGATGTTCAGAAGTATTTGTACCTCTGTCAGCCTTTTCGGGGATGTACGTTTGAGTATTAATAACAAAAAGCAAGAGATCATACCACAAAGAAACATATCTGTAGAACAACAGCAGTACTAAGCTGCCAGTTTAGGCATATGCAGCGATCATTATATAACATAAAATTGTGTGTGAAGAGAATTTCACAGCCCACCATAATTTTAAGTTATAAAATGAACTCATACAACACACTGGAATGAAAAGTATTAAGGCATGAAGTAATGTTAAGATTTAATTAAACATTGCATTAAAATTATTTATATAGTTTAAAAGTAAACTCATACATACATATACTCACGCCATTAGTTCCCATTGGGGTAGGCAGAGATCATTGATCGCCACTTCGCACTCATACTCATGAAGAATTAAAAAAAACTTGTCATTATTTATTTATTTATCATAAAGTTATACATGTTGTACAATTAATGTCCAATTTCATCAATGCATTAAATACTGTTAAGTTACACACAAATAGAAATTTATTTTGTCTTAGATTAAGGTTATATAACATTTTAACTCCACATAAGCAATTAATAAACAACTGCAATGTGTTTGTTAGATAAACCTGAGTATTTGGCCCAAAGTCTTGTATTTATTCTTTTGAGTTGTTGCTAGATGAGTAAGTTCTTTGTTTACGCTTAGCTTCATTTATATCACAAGGAGATTTGGTATTGAACTGAAACCTTTTCACAGTACTGATTACTTTCTCAGTCAAATATGGAGCTGCAACTGGTCGGTATCTAGAACTGAGCACTTTACCAAACGCAGAACACTTTGCTCTTGGAATTTTCTGACTTAATATATATGAAATATCTGACATGCATGGTAATGCTGGTTCAAGAATTTTAGGAGTGACTTCCAAATTTTCATCATCAGAGTCTATAAACTTGGGTTCGAATAATGATTCTAAGGAGCTGCTGCAAGTTTCACTTTGTTTCACCAATGGTCCAGGGTTATAAGGGGTTTTTAGTGCAACCATCAAATCTATTACACAATTGTCTTCAGCCTCACTTAGCTTTACTTTCTTCATTTTATCTTCTAGTTGTCTTTTTTCCTCTTCATCTTTTTGTTGTCGTTCTTTGGCTTTTAGCATATTGGATACTTGTTCTGCTAATATGTTGCTTATTTGACTTTTGTTCACATTAAGAGTAGGGATAGGAAGTCTTTGTCCTGGTGATAAAGTAAAATGTGTTTCTGATACAGACTGTGAAGCATTCAATTGTGGGATCTGTAAATCAAAACTTAAACAGCCTGCTTCAGCAGACCTGCTTGCTTGAACATTGGTTTTTGACAAGTGGTTATCCACTAGGGATAGTAAAGACGAAAACGAATCAGCCATTTTACCTGCAAAGAGTTAGGATTAACAACGTATTATATTTTCTATTGGTTTAGTTGTACTGGCACTTGGTGAAAGTCCCATTGTAATTAAGATTAAGGTCTAAAAAAATATTAAGGTCATTTGATAATACGTACGTTCTAATCGATGAGTACACAGTGAAACTAAAATATTTCGAGAGTTACACAATTCATGTGTACGTTTATCTACTTTTTGTAGATGTCACTTATTGCTGTTAAACAAAAACTATACAGTTAACATACATTAAACTTTTGTTTGTTGAATTGTTATCTATTTACTTCAGAAGGAAATTGAGAATTACAATACAAGTGCAACAACAATCAATACACAGAATCAATGGGATCATACAATACAACCACAGATTACAATTAGATACTACGTATACGAATACAACCACAGACAATTGATTGAATACAATACACAAATGGAACAACAACTTTTTGGTTTTTATTTTGTAATTATTTTATGATCCTGGTTTTCAGCTTTAACCTTTCGAAACCCAACGTCAACTCCGTTTGACAGCGCGTTTTTGCACATTCGCCCAGCGTCAACTCGGATGGACGGCAGTTTATCACTCATCTTTAAACCATCGTAGCTTGTCTTAAGGTATATTTCGGCATGTAAAATGTTTGAATGAATGAAGGAAAATTAAATAACCAATTAAATGATGTATGATACTCCATGGGTCACTTGACAGATTTCGACGTTATTTTAGTTTCTATTTGGCGGAACCGCGCGTGAACGACGCTCGCGCTTTTCTTGGGATATAAATTGTGTTCATTGGTGGAAAACGTGTTGTAAGTGTTTTTTTAATTCTAAATAGTGTATATTTAGTGTTAGTGTAAAAAAGGGTAAATTTATAGTAGTCTATAAGTCAAAAACTTGAATCGAAAAAGGGGTCAGTACGACAGCCCACAGGTTAAGTGTTTTATTTTTACTATCATGAAAGTACACTTGTTATCATTTTTACTTCCATTTATAGAAAATTTCATCAGCAATCTATTGATGCAATAAGTTTTTTAAAATAACTTTGATTATTAGCACATTTAGCTTGTAAATCGACTTGAGTAATTCTGTCGCCGCCATCTTTGTAAAAAGTTACCAAATACAGCGTGTTCAAATTTTATTTCATACCTTCAAAACCCAGCGTCAACTCCGTTGGACATCACCCTTTTTTGCATACGGACCAGCGTCAACAGTAGTTTTATATGTATATACTAGAGGGTTCCTCGCGGTTTCACTATATATTAGTATGATGTAGTTTATAATATAAGTATGATATAAAAAATGGGTTGGCAGTTGTGCGCGGTTGCGTAGATAGCGCGTTCCTGATTTTTATGCTGAAATATCATGTTACTAGTAGCAATTGTGTGAAATGACAACCTTCGAAAAAACATTTAAAAAATTGATATCTTTTTAGTAATGTCATCGTTTTTTTTTCTCTTGCTCAGCTGAATTAAATATTTTACGAATATTTTCAGACTACCTTTGACCAATATGGAGAGAAAGTACATGTCAGATGAAGAGAAGAAGAAATAATAAGTTTTTAGATATTTTTTTCACCTTGCGTTACAGTATTGAAGTTTTAGTAAAGATCTCTTCGGTGTAATGTAAACTAATGTGAACGAACATAATTATTTTATTTAAATATGTTAACTGTATATTTATTGATTGTCTATAGAAAATTATTAAATAGAAAATATATTTTTGAAAATTGTTGCATTTTTTTTATTAAGTTGACAAAGCAACAGTACATGGAACAAACATTCATACACAAATGTTATAAATTCAGTTCTACATAACTACCTATCAATAACAGTGAAAAATAAATAATTTACCGTTTTCGATTAAAGTGATTTTTTTTTCATTTTGTACATGAATAACGCTGCGGATTTAAATGTTGTTTTTTTTTTTAGTAAAACCGCGTACGAAGTCACTGACAAAAGCTAGTATCTAAAAATCATTGCTATTTTCACTAATTTGAACATCCTGTAGTGTGAGTATCAAGGGGCCCAGCGTCCTCTCTAGTTACCGTTTGACAGTTGTGACAATCTACGTGATAGCCCAGCGTCCACTCGAATTGACACGCAAAAATGTACAAAATACCCCTGGGCTATAGAGGTTTGGAGGTCTAAAATCCTGGGTTTCGAAAGGTTAAAGCGACACTATTTTTTCACAGACTACAGATAAAATTTTATTTCAAGTGGTAGGTGTGTGGTTAGTCAATTTTCGTGTCGTGAGACTCGTGAGTGATAATGATAATAAACTGCGAAAAAATTAATTAATTATTTGGGCCTCAGACCAACTAGAACGGGACTCGCCTTCATCGAGATCTCAAAAAAAAAACTCCCAATTCTTGCGGGGGGCGAGGGAGACTACATACGCAAACACACACACAACACAGAAGAAAAAATAATTTTCGTCCTTACAGGCACTACAAGCATAAAAAATCAACGACACATTCATTTTCACACATACTCACTCAAAAATTCCTGTACGCGACCAATAAACATTTAGAATTACATTACGAACACAGAAAATAATAGGGCTACGGATCCTTTGATAGTTTATCGACATCGATTAGTTTGAATGAATGAATGATTGGAAAATCTTCTACTATGATGAAATCAAATAAAAATGGTACTATCGTTTATTTATTTATTTATTCCATATGTAATTATGTAAGGTATAGGCATTGTGTAAGTATATTATATATAAAAAAATTGAATATTCAAGAAGTAACTGTTAACGAAATATTTGTGGTATATGTTTCAAAACAAAGGAATGTAGCGCGCGTCTTTATTATACATGCTATCACTTTAGAGCAGTGGTTCCTAACCTTTTCAATGTCACTACCCCTGTAAACAAATATGAGAATTGAGTTAGCCCCTAGCTAATTTTAAATAATTGAACCACACAAATTCAAACGAAAATATGTTAATTATATGAGAAATTGCACGTTTAGGTAAGTAGTAAAGTTATACATAAATTATAGAGGTAACTGGTGTGAAGGTTGTTATGTATTGCATTTGCAAGTTTGACAATGTTATGTTCGGTTTCACTCAACGCGCATTTCATATCATGCTCAACATTCAGATGATTTCTGGCTTTTATTTTTAATGTAACAAGAGTTGAGAAACCCGTTTCACATCTGTAAGTTGTAGCAAATGGAACCAACATTTTAAAGCTCTGTCAGCTATAAAAGAGGTTTTCAATTTTCGCCAAAACAAAATACCTCTTACAAGCAGCATTCATTATTTTTGAATTTTTCGCCTTTTGGAAACCAGTTAGTATAAAAGTATTCAATCATAAGAATAAATATTTTTATGTTACATACATTGGTTCAATAAATCATTCATTAACTCACTCATTATAAAAATTGTGTATCGGTAGGTGCCACATATCCTTTACAATTAGTTTTTTTTATTTTATGCATAGGGTTACCATTCATTGAGATATTTCTCATGCAAAAATTGTTAGCCTATTGAAACATAAATAAAATATGTCAACTTTTTTTAATTAATCATAATTTCAATTAATTAAACTAGTTGAAATATTTTTATTGGAATAAAATGTCAAAAAATATTTATTTAATAACAATACCTTCGGTTTTGGTCATAAGTTTGTAGCAATATTATAGTAACTCTGAATCAGTAAATACAGCAATTCATTAACATACCTACATACATATACTGATGACCAGAGCTTCAGAATTAGAAATTTCACAGCCACTTTTGGAACTAAATTGGGGAAAGACGGTAGAAATAAAAAGTGTCGTTGTGAAAGGTCTCCAATCATATCGCCCAACAACCACTAAAAAGCCTCATAGCCTTAGTCGCCTCTTACGAACACCCACGGCAAGAAAAGGGAAATTCTAAGACGGCTCTGCACGGCAAATTCATTTAGTAACGTATTTATAATAAAGTATTTAAGTATTAATTTGTCTGTCATTATCATATTTTCGACAACCCTAATAGTTTGTCTCGTGGTCGGTAAGTTAGCCTCGTGGGGAGTGCGCTTTGAGTAAATGTAATTTAAAATGGCGAGAACGACAAAATCTCATTTGTGTAAAACACAATATAAAAAATAAATTAATAGAAATATTGGGAGAAATATGCATAAAGCGAAAAGAAATACCATACCGAGAGCACCTTTCACTACCACGGACACGGTAAAACATGAAGTTACTAACTAAACAGGAGGGCGCACTCACAAAAATATGGTACACAATAAAGCAATTTATTACCATGCAATAAAGTTTATTATCTTTTGAACACTGTCAAGCAGAGAACGAGAGCCCGAACTAGAGGAGTGTGTCCCGTTCGTACGGTTGCCAGTCGAGATTAAGTTCAGAGCATGTATGAAAAGATTGATAGATGTGAATGAAGCTAGAGAGGTTTGTCAGGATCGTACAAAGTGGCGATCGATAGTCTCTGCCTACCCCAATGGGAACTAACGGCGTGAGAGTATGTATGTATGTATTAAGTTCAAAGAAAAACAAATTCAAACTTATTTATAGGGAATATTTTATAAAAAGCAGGTTACTAACTACTCCTTTGTAATAAATTGTTTTAATTATTATCATCGTCTATCAACTTAGAGATAAATAATTTATTAAGTTTGGTAATCCGTAAATAAAATCATATTTATAACGGGTATCCCCATGGAAACCATATAAATAAGGTGTCCAATATTAATCAAATTTTCGTGTGTTTCGGAGCTTTTATCATTTAACTAAGAAAGTAGTTTGCAGAGCAACATATGGTGGAAATTATTGTGACCTTTCTATTTCAAATAAATAATATAAGTGAAATAAAATGCTGAGTAGTGTCGGCATAACTATATAACGCAAATATTTTTCTAACCGCGCATCGTAAAAAGCATCTTAGGCTTTTGGTTTGCGGCTTTTGAAGTTATTTACTAGATACTTTATCATCCTTTTAATACCACCATTCTTTACTTACCATCTTTTCTTTACTCAACTTCGAAAAGTGGCTGAGGAAATTTTAATTATAAAGCACTGGCTGTTATTATCTCCATTCTTAGTTATATTGGATTAATAAAATACATCTTAGACTTTATATTCTTTAATCATGACTCCAATTTCTTTTACATTTTATTGAACAACATTTTCCTAATTGACATTCATATGTTGACAACAAACCATAAAACAAAAACATAGACTTCTATTTAACTAATAAGTATTTAACACTGGCTACCCCTTCGTTTATAATCTATTAATTAAGAATATGTATGCATGTAAATTTAAGTGTTCTTGTAACGTTTAGAGGAACTCTCGTTAAAACACCAACAGATGGCCACCCTATTTAAAACGAGACACAGCTCTCTCGTTAGCCATCCCTGTTCAGGAGACTTTAGGACGCCAGAGCGCAATCCTGTTATGATAGTAATTCCATGCGGTAAAATGATTTAAAAATGGCGGTTGAAGTAGTTTTTGTAAATGGACTAGATTCGGAATCATGTACCTTTGACAGAGGGGTAACGATTGGTAAGGCGTGTCCCGTGCTGGTTGGTCTGAGATTTGGGCACTAAAGCTTCGCATGCGAAATTTGGAGCGAATCTGAACTAAATTAAAGAGATAGCAGATTAGTTTAGAATTGTTTCCCATACTGCTCTATCTTTAGCGGATAGATGGTGGAAATTAAATACCCAGATACTATATATATTCGCACTCTCAGAACGAAAGAGGCTCAAGTCAAAAATAGTGATATTGAGTAGCAACCATAGAGAGGCGTAAAAAAATATGATCTAAAACAAAGGCACTTATTGTTACAGGGACGGAAAATTCGCTATCCTGTTTTTTAACAATAAGTGCCTTTGTTTTACTATTCATCGGATAGAACATACTTTTTTATGTCTCTAATGAAGCTTCGCTCCAATAATATGATTGATCTTGAATGCGATATTTATTTTGCTTTGATCGCACTCCCCCTCAATTTCAAATTTCATTAAAATAAATTTTAAATTGATAAACATAAAATAACAATACCTAACATTTCATATTACTAACAAAACTTTCATGTTTATATTTCGGTAATGGTTTGGTAAATATATCTGCAATATTATCCTCTGTTGGAACATACTCTATCTATACTTATAATAAATCTGTAGAGAGGTCAATTCTGTACATGAAATATATTTTCAAAATAACTATCAGGTGGTGATTAGGGATCGATACTGATGCCAAAAATGCAATCAGTAAAATTTTTGTCTGTCTGTCTGTCTGTCTGTCTGTCTGTCTGTCTGTCTGTCTGTCTGTCTGTCTGTCTGTCGGTTTGTATGTTCCTTATGGAAACAAAAACTACTCGACGGATTTTAACGAAACTTGGTAGAATTATTCTTCATACTCCTGGGCAGGTTTTTGTATACTTTCCAGCAGAGTAGTGAAGGGGAATTTTGGGAAACTTTGGGAAAACGGGGAAAGTTACTCCATTTTTTAAGCTTCCGTCGCATGTGCAGCCTTAATGGTTAAACTTACATAGAAATTATGTATGACGGAAATATTCTTCATAAAATTATCTAAAAAAAAACCTCAACAGTTTATGTCTATCTTTTACGGTTGACTCACAATAACACGTGTAATTCCTGATAGCTTAGCAGTTCGGAACATTCTGAATATATTTGTTTACTCTTACGTTTGTAAACCTCTCACTCATCCCTAATTTAAAAAAGTTAACATTATTACCTATTCAATAAAAAAAGAATCATAGAAATCGGTAGAGAAACACCGAAATTATACATAAAATAAGCCATCGCGCCCGTGACCAAAACCGAATCGTTACTAATTTACATATAACATACTAGATGGCGCCAGTAGTTGCATCCTACAACACGTAATGATTGATTTTTTAGATTGTTATAAATACACATAGCGTTTTATTCCAAAATTTGCTATTAAACGGAAATACTGAACCGTTCATTAAAGCGCATTCTAAATCACCAAACTACACTGTTTAGGGAGTGCTATAAATTTAATAAATTGAAAACATTGCGCTGAATTTCATAATGCTTGAGCAGTGACTGAAGAAAGAAACCTCAGATATTTAAAAAAACAACGCTACCCGTGCGAAGCTGGGACGATCCACTAGTTTTAAATAAATCTTTCTTTAACATATCTTTAACATAATGAAACTTTATGTCTATATGTTTCGAGCGTTTACTATTCTCCGAATTCTGGATCAATCTTATTGCACTTTGGTTATCTACCAATAATGTTGTGTTGACCTGTTGCCGAGTCAAATCAAACAAAATACCTTTTATAAACACAATGTCACATACTGCAACTGCTGCTGCAACGTACTCAGCTTCTGCAGTAGATAAAGCAACTGAAATCTGTTTTCTTGAATACCAATTGATTAAATTATTACCATAGAAAATAGCACAACCACTTGTACTCTTCCGATCTGTCGTATCGGATGCCTAGTCTGCATCAGAATAAGTAGTTACTTCCTTTTTACTTGATCTCGTGTAAAGTAATCCTTTATAGAGCCTTTAAGATATCGCAGTATTCGCTTACCTGCTTTCCATAAACTTTGTGTGGGTTTGTCTAAAAATCTACTTAAATATGAGACTGCAAAAGTAATATCTGGCCGAGAATTCATTGACAAAAATGTTAAGCATCCTATTAACTCTTTGTATGGTACATCTATTAAGTCTTCTTTACTGTTATATAACTGCGTTTCCATAGGCGTTCCAACAGGTTTACATTCTGTCATATTAAACCTCTCTAACACTCTTTGAATCATCGTTTTCTGTTTTACTACTAATCGTTCTTCTGTTCTGTCTATTTCTAATCCTAAATAGTTACTTACCTGACCTAAATCTTTTACATTAAACTCGTCTTTCAATTTTTTCAAAATAGTACTACTTTCCATTAAAAGAATATCATCTACAAATATAAGTAATATACTATCATCGCTCTTATATAGACATACATCATTTAAAGATTGTGTAAATCCATTCTTGGTTATAAAATCATGAAATCTTTGATTCCAACATAAAGGCGCTTGTTTTAATCCATATAATGATTTTCTGAGTTTGAAAACTTTCTCTTTACCATTTACTCCTTGTGGACATTTTATATACACATCTTCTTTAAGTTCGCCGTTTAAAAACGCGGTGGGAACGTCTAATTGTCTTATTGGTAATCCTTCTTCTATTGAATGACATAGCATTGTTCTAATAGTCGTCATACGCGCCACCGGTGAATAATAGTCCTTGACGTCTCTTTGTTGATAGCCTTTGGCAACTAATCTAGCTTTTCTAGTTCCATCTTGTTTAACTCTAAAAATCCATTTCGTTTCAATAGCTTTGTGTTTTTCTTTTTGATAAGTTTCTGTTGATTCCCAAGTTCGTAATTTCTCGTGTGCGTCAAGTTCTTTCTCGATTGCTTTTACCCATTCAACATCCTTTATAGCATCTTCATAGCTTTCTGGCTCACCAGAACACAAACAGTATATTGCATTTACTTCATATTTTTCAAGATAAGATGGAGGTTTAATAACCCTTCCATACCTACTCCTCTTTATTTCTTCTTCTTCCTCATTGTTATTATTTTCATTAATCTCTCTTGATCTGTCTTCACAGTCTACATATTCTTCTTCATCACAACCGTCTCTTTCACACTCATCAACTTCTAATTCTTCATTCACGCATTTTAATAATTTGTCCAGTTTCACTTGGATTCTCATTTCTCTCTTGTTCACATATATACTTTATATCACTCTCGTCAAAAGTCACATCTCTGCAATCTATTATTTTATTAGTCTTAGGATTCCATAACCTATATCCATTCATACTATATCCTACCATTCTCATTTCACTAGCCCTCTTATCAAATTTTCCTTGCTTTGGTACTATTGTAGCCCAAGCTTTTGAACCAAATATTCTCATTATAATTGAAACAACTTTTGATTTTCGGATATTTTAATCGCGTATTATTACATTATTTTTAAAGCCCGACGTTTCGAAAACTTTTCAGTTATCATGGTCACGGGAAGACTGAGGTGTTATTTGTCATTATACAGTACTATAAAATTATTAATACTAACTACCTTCACAAAATTTTAAGTTACATTTGCGTTTAATATTTGCTATGTACAAAAAGAGCTAATGTTATCTGGAGTCTTGCTAGTGTTCTTCCCTCGCTTAGTTGTGCTAATGATCGGGTTCCAAGCAGGTGGTAATTGCCAACCATCATCTCTATTGAAGTTTGGATGTTTCTTTATTTCAATAGACTCGCGTATCATTCTAGGTATCAATCGATTCTCTTTTGCTAGAATTGTAGGTTTGTCAAATAGGCGTCCTGGAAGATCTGCTTTGTGTGAACACACCTTCGATAAGCCAAACCACCACATGCGTTTTGACAAACCTACAATTCTAGCAAAAGAGAATCGATTGATACCTAGAATGATACGCGAGTCTATTGAAATAAAGAAACATCCAAACTTCAATAGAGATGATGGTTGGCAATTACCACCTGCTTGGAACCCGATCATTAGCACAACTAAGCGAGGGAAGAACACTAGCAAGACTCCAGATAACATTAGCTCTTTTTGTACATAGCAAATATTAAACGCAAATGTAACTTAAAATTTTGTGAAGGTAGTTGTTGTTGTCCTATGGCACCCCACTGGTGCACAGGGCCTGCACAAGCTCCCGCCACGCCTTCCTGTCTGCTGCGACTTCCCTGGCCGCACTCCAACTCAGTCCCGCCGCTCGCAGCTCGCTCTCCACGCTCCGGCGCCAAGTGTGTACGGGACGGCCGCGGGCTCGCTTGCCGTCCGGTGGTTTCCACTCGAATGCGATGCTGGCGTTTGTGGTCCCTCTTCGAAATGTGTGCCCCATCCACCTCCATTTTCTCAGTGCGATGTCAGTCACAACTGGAGTCTGCCGGTATAGTACTGTATAATGACAAATAACACCTCAGTCTTCCCGTGACCATGATAACTGAAAAGTTTTCGAAACGTCGGGCTTTAAAAATAATGTAATAATACGCGATTAAAATATCCGAAAATCAAAAGTTGTTTCAATTATAATGTGCAATCGTGAAAATCTTAGAAAATACAAATATTCTCATGTTTGATATATTTACTTTCCCATAATATATTTCTGCAGGTAATTTATTGTCTATTGCTACACACGGACACCTGTTTATTTGATAAGCTGCACACTTTATGGCTTCTCCCCATAAGTATTTTGGTAATTCTGCCTCAATAAGTATTGTCCGGGATTTATTGTATAATGTTCTATTCATTCTCTCTGCTACCCCATTAGATTGTGGAGAATATGGATGAGTAAATTGCATAATTATTCCTTTGTTTTTACAATAATTTATTAAAGTTTTATTTTTAAACTCACCTCCATTGTCACATCTTAACTTCCATACTCTATTCCCCGTCTGTGTCTCTATTCTGCTTATATAATCTTTTAAATTATTTGTCGCTTCATTCTTATTTTTCAATAGATATACTACACAAAAATGAGAAAAATCGTCGATAATAACTTGAAAATAAGCTTCATCATTAATATTTGTAGTACTTACCGGTCCTGAAAGATCTGTATGCAATAGTTCTCCAATATAACGGGATCTATGTCGATCTAAAGAGAAGAATGGTTTTCTAATAGATTTACCCTCAACACAAGGTCCACACACAGAATCAGAATATGGTAACCCTAATATAGACAAATGTTTTCTATTAGCGTGACCTAATCTTCTATGCCATAAATTTTTATCAGTTATCAAACATCTATCTTGATTTTCTAATTTTAAAGTAATACCATATAAATTGCCAAACATTTTTCCCGTCATATGATAATTTTTGTAAGAAATTTTGACACCATTGCTTTGAAAACTTATTTTGTTACCTTTTAATAATAATCGTCTAACAGATAACAAGTTATGACTTATACCTTTTACGATAACTGCCTCAACCGGTATTACCCTATTTTTGTGTTTAACATTTAATATTCCCTTTTTGTATACTGGTAAAGATTGACCATTTGCAACATAAATCTTAACCTCTGTATCTAAATTTTCTAAATTTGACATATATTTTTCATATTTAGACATAATTAAATTTTGAGTGGCTCCCGAATCAATAATAAAATCAATAAAATTTTCGCTATCTTGACAAGAAAAATTACGCTCACTCGTGACAAATCCTAAATTATTATCATTATTAGTCGGGCTTGCCATTACCTTTTCATAATTAGTTTGAAAACGCCCTCGTCTACTGAACCGTCCTCTTGCTCTGTCAAATCTCCCTCTGTAATTGCCTCGCATACCAGAAAAATGTCTCCCACCATAGTTTTCTCCAAATGCCTCTCTTTGTTCATATCCTCCTCTGTGTCTGCATTCATATGATTTGTGTCCACGTCTACCGCATTTGAAGCACGACAGAAAAGCAGTAGGTTGCTCCATGCAATCAGTTTCGTGTAGTTTTACTTCCTCATCCAGCAACCTTGACCTTACAAATTCTATATTGGCTTCTCCTTCCGATACAACTGTTTCGATACTAGTGATAACATTACCGTATTTTGCTGGCATTGACGATAATAAGTAACAGATTTTATCGATAGTCCGTACCTCACAACCAGCTGATACTAGTTCGCTGACCACCTGGTCAACCTTAAAAAGAAATCTTGCAAACTTTCTTCCGGTTTGCATTTAATTGTCATTAATTTTCTCTTTAAGTGTAGTCTGCTACTAATACTTTTTCTTTCAAATAGTTTTTCCAAATTTTTCATCATTTCATAAGCTGTTTTACATTCTTTTACTACTTCTAAATACTTATCTGATATGCATTGTACCAGCAAGCTCTTCGCCATTGCATCTTTTCTTATAGAGCAAGAGCCCGCGACGGCCAGACCTTAGTTATAGTATAAAGTCTAAAAGTTTCTCTGTGTATGTCCACTATACAGGTAAGAACGATCCCAGGCTATGAAACTTGGGTCGCCCCGGCTTTGGCAGGTAACAGGTAGTAAAGGTGTGTAAAAACGTATCTCAAATTAGGTATAGCATAAAGCTTAGTTTTCATATATTTTATTAGTGGTGATCTTAGAAATCGCCTCGTCCACAGCCAGACACTTAGTACAGTTGCAACCCCCTGCCAGACACCCTTAAAGTAGGGTTAATTTTAATGATACTTTAGTTATAGTATGAAACCGGAATTTTATATATGTTATTTGGAGAACTATAAAATGATGTTTCCTCAGTAGCCAGACATTTTTTATGGTTCCCCTATATTGCCAGACACGGTAAAGGTCTATTGTAGGTGCGAGCGCGAGGGGCATATGCGTAATGGGAGATCTTATAATGCGCATCAGCTTTCTTTTATTTTACATTCTGTAATAAACAAATTTTTAGATTTATCAAGAAAATTTATTATTTTAAATTATCAGAGACCAAAAATTAAGTTTAAAAAAAATATTTTGTTAAATTTTACGCAAATAAATCTTTAAATCAACAATCCAAAAATGTAATAAATTAGGTTGTAGAGTTTTATATGCTTAATTTAAATATTTAATTCAATAAAATTTTCAATATTTTGCAAACATTTTTTTATATACTATAAGGAGGGAATAATTATTGTGTTAGTAAAATATTCAATAAAAAACGAGTTTAATTATAATTATAGCCATGGTCTACAAAGTAAAAGAATAATATTTTGAACATGTATTATTATTATTATGAAATTTAAAAAAATACATACATACATACATACATATTCTCACGCCGTTAGTTCCCATTGGGGTAGGCAGAGACTATCGATCGCCACTTTGTACGATCCTGGCAAACCTCTCTGGCTTCGTTTACATCCATCAATCTTTTCATACATGCTCTTTTATTCTTCATACTGCGGACACCTGCCTTTTTGAGCACATTTTCTATTTGATCCAAATGTGTCCTCCGAGGTCGTCCTCTACTAACATTACCTTCCACATTGGCTCTATATATCTCTTTCACCAATTTACTGTCATCCATCCTCTCTATGTGCCCAAACCATCTCAACATTCCTTTTTCTATCTTTCTTACAATATCATCTTTTACACCACACCTTTCACGAATCACATCATTCCTCACACGATCACATAACCTTACATTACACACTTTTCTGAGGGATCTCATTTCTACTGCATTCACTCTACTTTCATGCTTCTTCTGCCACACCCAACATTCACTGCCATACATAAGCGTAGGAACGAGGACAGCATCATGCACAGCCATTCGGGCCTTTTCAGACACCGACTGACTAGACATTAGACTATCCAGTGCTCCATTTACCGCATTACCCTTTTTCACTCTTCTCTCGATATCTTCATCACACTTTCCATCCCTAGTAAACAAACTTCCCAAATATACAAACTCTTTCACTTGTTCTACTTTCTTACCATTAATCTCAATCACGCATTCGGTCATATTTACCTCTCTCTCAAAAACCATAGTTTTTGTTTTATCCACATTCACCCTCATTCCCTTTTTTTCAAAAGACGCACATGCAATATTCATCATCTCTTGCAGCTCTTCCACCGATGATGCAAGTAGCACTTGATCGTCGGCATATAAGAGGCATTTGATGATGAATCCACCCATTCTCAATCCATAATCACTTTCACGCAACTCTGTTAAACAGTCATCCATGAACAAATTGAAGAGCCACGGGGAAGCTACACAACCCTGTCGGACACCCCGAGAGATCCCGAACCAGTCAGTATTTTCCCCGTTTACTCTCACACATGCACTGGAATCCTCATAGAGTGATACCAGTGCACGTATAAGTCGACTCCCCAAACCGAACTTGGATAACACCTCCCATAAACACTTTCTTACCACCCTATCATACGCCTTCTCTAAATCAATGAAGGAGCAATACACCTTTCGGTTCTTAGCTAAGAACTTTTCGGTGATGCTCCTTAAAGAGAAGATTTGGTCCATACATCCCATTCCCTTTCTAAATCCTGCTTGCACATCCCAAATTTTATCATCCGTTTCATTCATCACTCTTTCAATCAAAACCTTTGCATACAATTTACCGACAATGCTGAGTAGGCTAATTCCACGGTAGTTTCTAGCCTCCTGGTGTGACCCCTTTCCTTTATATAAAGGCACAATTACCGCCTTGCACCAGTCTTGTGGCACTTTGCCACTCGACCAGCATTTTTGGAAAAGGAAGTACAACCAGGAAGCCACCACCCCTTTACCAGCCCTCAGCATTTCAGTGTTTATCCTGTCATACCCTGCCGCTTTCCCTAGTTTCATACTTTTCATTGCTTTCATTATTTCTTCCATACTGATCTCACTGTCACTAAAGTCACCCATAACGTCGTTCCAATCAACATTACTGCTGATTGGCGAAGAAATGGATGAATCCTCTTTTTCAAAGAGTCCCTCAAAATAGTTCTTCCATACTCGTCTTATGCTACTTTCATCCGTCGCCAATTCACCCTGTTCATCTCTCACAACATTCACTCTCGTGTTTTGGGAAACTCCCTTTTCTTTCCGGATATATTTCCAGAACAACTTTTGGTTATTCCGGAAATTATCAGAGAGTTTCCTCTCACACCATTCTATCAGATCACGCTTTTTCTTTTCTATTTTCTTCTTAACCTCATTCTTAACTCTCTTATATTCATCTTCACTGTAAATCTAGTTTTCTTTCTTCCATAATCAAACATACTTCATCTAATTTTTCATGCATCCCTCCACACACATTCATCGTACTAAAGCGGGTCTCTCTAGCCCACTTTTCGCCCCGTGAGGAACCACGGCGTGATGAGTGGCGATCCACATCGCCGCCAATCACTGACATAATTTCGTAGCTGATCCCCTTCAAACCATTTAAAATGGTATTGATCATTTTGCAGTACCCAACCGTTATTTTCTGGTTTGTAAGAAGTTGGATTTTTTCGGTGAGCATTGTTCCAAATTGTACAAACATAATTTGCTCGCAAAAATTGCTGTAATAGTTAAAAAAATATTTAATTATTTTTATCGTCCTCGCCGATATCTTCATCATCCTCATCACTGCTACTTCTGTCTGTCGATTGGTCGTCGTCAATATCTCCTTCTTCGTCATTTTCTGTAATAATAAAACCAAATTAATATAATTGCAAATAGTTTTAAATGTATCTTTAATAATTTAACATCATAATTACATACCTGACAAAGTTGTTAAAGAATCACTGACATAATTTCGTAGCTGATCCCCTTCAAACCATTTAAAATGGTATTGATCATTTTGCAGTACCCAACCGTTATTTTCTGGTTTGTAAGAAGTTGGATTTTTTCGGTGAGCATTGTTCCAAATTGTACAAACATAATTTGCTCGCAAAAATTGCTGTAATAGTTCACTTTTACAAGGCGGTAAACTGCTAGCGTCGAAATTTCGCATTTTTTTTCGATTAAAAGCTTCATTCACATCAGAGACTGCATAAGAATTTATAAAGATTTGAAGTCTAGCCGCATCAACATCAAAGATATTATGAACAGTGTATATATTACATATAAATTTTTAATAATATTAAAGACGTTTTCTTGTTCGTCTTTATTTTCAATGAATTCACTGCCACCGATTACTAACGTCAGGATTTTCTTGATTAGTTATAAACTGAGATGCTTCTGATTCAGAAATTAAAGTATCTTGTGATGTTGTTAAGGTTCTGTAAGTACAGGTGGTAATTGAGATTGTTCTTGAGAAGTTGAAGGTTGCGGTTCTTTAGACTCAGAAAATAAATTTTGCTCCGATGCTGGTGGAGATTCTGATGATGAGTCTGTAGTCAACTCAGGTGTCAACGGGGTGACTGCAGATAAGTTGTCTGCAACTACACTGGTTAATTGTACATTGGCATTTTTTTTAGAACGTACAGCAGGTTCAGCAGTGTAATATTTTTTCATAAGCCCTGTGAACGCTTTATGACACTCCCGGTGATAACCTCCATCAGTATATTCGTCAGGCAAAATAATGTTTTTGTATTTGAGGTTGTGTTTTTTCCTCCCTTTAGAATAGACCTTTACCGTGTCTGGCAATATAGGGGAACCATAAAAAATGTCTGGCTACTGAGGAAACATCATTTTATAGTTCTCCAAATAACATATATAAAATTCCGGTTTTATACTATAACTAAAGTATCATTAAAATTAACCCTACTTTAAGGGTGTCTGGCAGGGGGTTGCAACTGTACTAAGTGTCTGGCTGTGGACGAGGTGATTTCTAAGATCACCACTAATAAAATATATGAAAACTAAGCTTTATGCTATACCTAATTTGAGATACATTTTTACACACCTTTACTACCTGTTACCTGCCAAAGCCGGGGCGACCCAAGTTTCATAGCCTGGGATCGTTCTTACCTGTATAGTGGACATACACAGAGAAACTTTTAGACTTTATACTATAACTAAGGTCTGGCCGTCGCGGGCTCTTAGACTATTAGCTTTACTTCCACTTTTTCTTCTTCTTGTTCATTTTGCGATACAAAATTCCATAGCTGTTTTTGTTGAAATAAAATTTGAGTTCTATATTTCCAATTACTGAAATTAGTTTCAGCCGTCAGTTTTGGTAAAATTTCCCTATCTGCCATTTTCTTTTTCTTCTTCCTTTTTTACTTTTCTTCAATTCATATGATCTGCGTACTATTTTATTATTCTTGATTGCGCAGTGGAAGCGTTTGTTAATATCTTCATTCTTAGTTATATTGGATTAATAAAATACATCTTAGACTTTATATTCTTTAATCATGACTCCAATTTCTTTTACATTTTATTGAACAACATTTTCCTAATTGACATTCATATGTTGACAACAAACCATAAAACAAAAACATAGACTTCTATTTAACTAATAAGTATTTAACACTGGCTACCCCTTCGTTTATAATCTATTAATTAAGAATATGTATGCATGTAAATTTAAGTGTTCTTGTAACGTTTAGAGGAACTCTCGTTAAAACACCAACAGATGGCCACCCTATTTAAAACGAGACACAGCTCTCTCGTTAGCCATCCCTGTTCAGGAGACTTTAGGACGCCAGAGCGCAATCCTGTTATGATAGTAATTCCATGCGGTAAAATGATTTAAAAATGGCGGTTGAAGTAGTTTTTGTAAATGGACTAGATTCGGAATCATGTACCTTTGACAGAGGGGTAACGATTGGTAAGGCGTGTCCCGTGCTGGTTGGTCTGAGATTTGGGCACTAAAGCTTCGCATGCGAAATTCGGAGCGAATCTGAACTAAATTAAAGAGATAGCAGATTAGTTTAGAATTGTTTCCCATACTGCTCTATCTTTAGCGGATAGATGGTGGAAATTAAATACCCAGATACTATATATATTCGCACTCTCAGAACGAAAGAGGCTCAAGTCAAAAATAGTGATATTGAGTAGCAACCATAGAGAGGCGTAAAAAAATATGATCTAAAACAAAGGCACTTGTTGTTACAGGGACGGAAAATTCGCTATCCTGTTTTTTAACAATAAGTGCCTTTGTTTTACTATTCATCGGATAGAACATACTTTTTTATGTCTCTAATGAAGCTTCGCTCCAATAATATGATTGATCTTGAATGCGATATTTATTTTGCTTTGATGGGGAAACTCGTGAAAAATCCACCATTAAGTAGATACATGGCAGTATTGATTATTACATTTAATTCAAAAGAACAGTTAACTACCAGCCTTTTATATTATATTCCTTGAAAATAAATTTGTTATTCGTTATTCTTTGAAATATTACCATGCCGCCTTAATTTCGTGTGCCAACCGTGCAAGTGGGACACAATGCTTTGATTTTGGCCCTCGTTCTAGAACGCTTTATTGCAAGAAAATAAATAGCATTTTACTGTACTATTTTTTGTTAATGCTTTCTCCGATTTAGATTAATACCTCCATGGTTGGTACCTACATAAAAACAGTCCAAAATTAAGCAATATTGTGTAGGTACCTACCTAGTCTTTGTTTAAGTTTAAACCATGGAAGTACAAACCAATCACCTCTAAATTTAAAAGGCCCTCACTAATTTATAGTTATCTGTGATTTATTACGTTAAATAGAAACATAAAAATACATTTATATTTGTTTTCAATCAATATCCTATTAATTTACATAATTATTTGAGTTGGTCATAATGATCGACCCCTGGGCAATTCAACCATTGAAAGTTCAACCTAAGGAACATGGACCACCTTTGGGATATGGGAGCTGCTACCATGTTAGTTTTATATTTCTCTGAACATTTATTATTATAAACATACGCTGTACACTGAATAGCTCATCACTATTTTTCACGAAACAATAAGGTGTAATTTAAGTGGGCTTAATGGGATAATAGTACATTCCTGGCGGGGCAAAGGAATGTACCTAAGCTAAATCGGATAGAGGGAGAAAGGAGCCCTAACAAGGTGACCAAGCGGGAGGCTTATGTCATACAGTGCGAACTCTCGCGTCCGTCAGGAGGCCTATTCCAGTGGCACGGCAAGGGAGGTTCTAATTTGGGGTTCTTCATCCTCGCCGGCGTGGTCGGTGTCTGGAGTGGTGTGTTCTTTTGTCTGTGAGCGCCGGTGGCCTCTGAGGCCTTAAGCCCGCGGAGGATCGGGTCGTCGGGATCCGAGAGCACGCTACGAGGGCGTTTCTCTCGAGGTCCGACATCCGGTGAAATAGTGTAATCGAGCGAAGCTCTGAGTAAGGGGTTGGGGTGATCAGGGATGATCCTATTAAAGTATCTACGTGAGATTTCTTTGAAGTGATCCCTGATTGTATTGAGTCCTAAGTCTCTGTGGAAATCATAGTTCCTTTCCTAACATACCAAGGCGCCCCTACCTTCTTGCGCATGAACCTATTTTGTATCACCTGGAGGCGGCGAATCAAGCCCTCTCTGGCGTGGGCGAACGCAACACTACCGTACGAGAGGACTGACCGTATACATGTTTTGTAAAGTGTAACTTTGTGACGTAGTAATAACTTTACTGCAAGCTCAAAACATCGGTGATAGCCTATTCAGGACGAATGAGGCTTTGTTGCGGATGTATCTGATGTGGTGTTGCTATGTAAGCCGGGGATCAAAGACAATATCGGGGTATTTACTTTTTTTCACCCACGGATTAGGTGTGCCGGGATTATAGTATTAGCAGGCTGCTTTATTATACTGATTAGGAGCCCTCTTCTGTTAACGCCTACGATGGTTTACTTATCCTCAATTCAGTTCTTTATTATTTATAGAAATCTAATGCAGATTAATACGTTCATACGTGGAGATGAGCCTTTTGTGATTGGGAATTCACTCCGTCACTCTGTCTGAGGTCATTTTTAGGATCCGACAAACGAGAGGTTCGGCTTTGGGCAAAACTTTAAATGTACTATGTCTACATTCGATGACCACGAAAGAAATTTTTGAAAGTGAAGAGGTTTCTAATAATTGAAGATTATTCTCATCTCTCAAATTGACTTCCTACGAGGCCTAGAGCGGTGGCACTTTAAGCACTTCATAAAAAACGAAAAAATAATTGTTCTAGCGTTTTTAAAATTTCATCCTGTGAAGGGATGAAATAGGGGATGAAATTTAGTACGGGATTTTTTAATTTTAAAAGATATGACCATGAAAATTTATATTTAAGCACTTGATAAGGAACCAAAATCATTTAATATGGCGTTTTTGAAATTTCACCCTGGAAAGGATGAAATAGGGTATGAAAGTTTGTATGTAGTTAATTTTTTTTTTATTTACGGACTAAGTAAGAACTGAAAAATCGTTTGTTCTAGCATTTTGAAGTTTTAACCAGTAGTGTAGGGGTGAAAAAGAGGTTGAGTTTTTGTATGGGTGTTCGTTATTTTACTTACTGCAACTATTATTGTAATTACTATATGTTATTTCCTATATCAATTATTATAACTTTATGTATGTGCGTTTTAAAATTAATTAAAACATACATATACATTCACATACTCACGGCTGTAAATCTCTAGAAAGGGTAGCCAGATGTAAATTTAGAAACTAAATGATACAATAATGAATCTCCGAAAATGAGAAATTCCCGAGGGATGTTGTTCTATTCGTTGTATCGTCTAAAATGTTTTTTACATCAACTTAAATATTGCAAACGAATAAAATCATACTAATATTAATAAATTTCTTCGCTTAATTCCGCTAAATAATACCTGCAGTCTTCATGCAACATGCACTGTGCACCGCCCGCCCTTCCACTTACAAGAAATCGAAAAGCAGACAATGCACCACACACACACTCGCAAGCGAAAACCACAGGCAACCACAAACATGCGACGCGTTTCGACTCAACACGAGTCATTGACGAGCAGTTAGTAGACAGTTCGGCAGCTGACCACCGAGTGCCGAGTGAGTGAATAAAATCATGTAAATTTTGAACCTAAATGATACGATGATGAATCCTCGAAAATAAGGAATTCGCAAGGGTTCTCACAGGAGCATAAAAAAAACCTATACTCATATATGGGTCAACGTATTGCAGCGATTATTTTTTTCATCGATGAACTTCACATCAGACTCTTCATTAATGTTCATATTGGAATGATTGAGGGTTTCATCAATTTTCATCAAAATAAATGTACATTTAAATGACAAATTTGTTTGTCAATAGTAAGACTAATATAAAGTATAGCGTTATAAAAATTTGACACTGCCGGTAACGTCCCCGTGGCGTAGGGGTATAACTAACTACTGTGAATATTTAATTAGAACTATTATAAATCAATCGTTCTGGGTTCGTATCTCAGGTGATTCAAGCTTTTTGTATTATTTTTTTTTTTTTGTATAAAACAATGATCCACCACCACCACTAACCATCCCCATATCCCCGAGCAATCGCTGCAAGGTCTCCCACTATCATCAAAGGTTAGTGTAGGAGGCAGCACCGGGCCGCCGCCGAAGCGCCGACCTACTATTCGTATTCGTACTTACTAAGATATTCTCATTTTTGAACATAGAAATTTGGTACAAAATGGTTTGTTTCATGATTCTTATGAACAACTAGCTGACCCGACAGACTTCGTACTGTCAAATTTGCTTATGACAAAAGCTTAAGGCATTTTTTCCGGTACCTACTCTTAGTTCAATAAGGCGTGAATATTTTATTGGTCAAATTTATCCGGGATAAAAAGTATCCTTTGTTATAATTTGGGTCTTTATCTGCCAAATTTCATTCATATATAATATGTACTTGAGTAGCCTTTTTGTTCCAAACACACAAACATCCAAACATCTAAACTTTCACATCGCGATTCAGAAAATGACGTCATTCGCACAACGCCACCTATCGGACTTGGGATTCCAACTATCAACATTAGTTCTATATTTAGACTTAAGATGTCGTTGCAAGTACTATACTGAATTGCGTAACGTAATATTTTTCTTCTTGAACCCACAAAATTAATCATATCTTTTGATAGAGTGAACTGATTTCGATGAAACAAAAACTAAGTTATACCTCAAGTTACGTATAATTTTTTATATAAACATTTTCAGCATTGAATTCGTAGATTTTACGTGATGTGCGCACATACAAACATATAAACAGACAAACAGACAAACAGACAAAAAATTAAAAAATGATGGAAATGGGTTCTGTTACTTATCTGTTCACACGCTGGCTATTTTTTTTTTCAATTTCTTCAATGTACAAAAATGACTTTTCTACAGATTTATTATATGTATAGACTATTTACATTATATATTAATATTAATAAGCCTAATTTAAGAAACTAAGTAAAGATAATATTTAAAAGCATTTTAGTTATTTTCATAGTCGGCGAATTCACTTGACATTGGCAGCTTGTATTAATTTCGTCTTGCCTGTTTCCTGCAGCTTCTATTACTTTAACCGACTTTAAAATAAGGGGTTAAAGTAGCTAAAAAAATGCAAATTTTATTTTTGCTTTATTTTATTTTGGTTCATAAATAAAAGATGATGAGTAATAATCCCCACATGAGGAATTAATGTCAAAAAACATTAAATTTATTTTGGTTCTTTATTTTATTTTTGCACAACGCCATCTATTGGACTTTGGATTCCAACTATCAACATTAGTTCTACATTTAGACTTAAGATGTCGTTGCAAGTACTATACTGAATTGCGTAACGTAATATTTTACTTCTTGAACTCACAAAATTAATCATATCTTTTGATAGAGTGAACCGATTTCGATGAAACAAAAACTAAGTTATACCTCAAGTTACGTATAATTTTTGTATATAAACATTTTCAGCATTGAATTCGTAGATTTTACGTGCTGTGCGCACAAACAAACATATAAACAGACAAACAGACAAAAAAGTAAAAAATTATGGAAATGGGTTCTGTTACTTATCTGTTCACACGCTGGCTATTTTTTTTTCAATTTCTTCAATGTACAAAAATTACTTTTCTACAGATTTATTATATGTATAGATTAAAAAGGGATTTTTTTGAACTTAACCCCTAAGAGGTTGATATAACAAATGAAAGTTAATATAGAGATTTTTGTATGTAAAAATATAAAACTTAGTGCGATTGAATTTATGTAATTCATCTATCAATCATTCATGAGTATATACCAACGGCCATAAATTTCATAAAAGGGTAGCCATAACTTCAGAGACAGTAATTTTTCATCCACTTTTGGAAATAGGTTGGGGAAAAGGTTGTTAGTGATGGGTCACCAACTGCATCGCCCGACAATCACTTAAAAAGCCTCGATGTCCTTTATATACTTTACAACGCCCGTGGGAATATAAATATAAAAAACAGAAGTTGAGAGTGTTTCGGTATTTTGGATGTAAACCGGATGCAAAAAATGAAGTACACGCGGACGAAGTCGCGGGCAAAAAGCTAGTAAGATATAAGGCAAAAGATATTGGTCATTTTGTGTCCCTCAAGCCATAATCCTCAAATTTTAAAACTTCATGAAATTGATTTTGATCAATGCTAAAAAATAGTGCATAAATAGTGCTAAATAGTGCCATAGACCAGATAAATAGTGCTATTATGGTTAAAAAGTTATAGCTAAAGTTTATTGAGGATTATGGCTTGAGGGACACGTCATTTTTATGGTTTATAGGGAACGCCCATGACATATTTTTGCAATTAACATTAAAAACGTACAAGGGATAAGCATGACTTATTTCATGGTTGTGTGTTCGTAAGATATGACTTCAAATATATTTGTGTCATCTATTTTTTACTACGATTAAATAATAGAGTAAATGAATTTATTTTTATTTTTTAAGGTTCCTTTAATTTTGAACTCAACATATCGTTTTGATCGGTTTGTACAAAAATTACGGAAACAAGAAGATGCAGCGCGGCTTGGAATAGAACACCGGAAGAAGATGGCGAAAGATGAAAACTACAACGAATTCTTTACAAGATGTGATCGAGCGTATGTATTAGTAACTTACATACTTACTGTCAGAAGCAAAGTATATCTTGTAGACTTAAGAGATTGTCTGCCAGAATTCCAAGTTGATTGTTTGCCAAGTTCCATTTTTATTTATTTTATAACGCATAACAAACAGCTTTAAAATAACAAAACCAATAACATTCTAATATATAGAACAGACAGATTAATATGAATTTTTTGTTCATGAAAACCTCATGTGGGGATTATTACTAATAGATAAAGGATAGAAGAATTTCGCACTGGCAGCCATTGACACGGTAGCTCAATTGGCACAGCGACGGGGGCGTATACCCGAGGTCGCGGGTTCGATCCCCGCTTGTGTCGAATTTTTTCTTTCCTTTATTTATAAGACAGATTAATAGTTGTTATGACTTTATTTTAGATCTGTTATCCGAAAAGTTGCAGACAGAGTTAATATGAGTCTAAAAGCTTATGAAGAGGATCTGCAAAATAAAAGAGCAAGGTAAACATTTATATCCTCATTAATAGTTAGAATGTTTTTGTTCATGGAAACCTCATGTGGGGATTATTACTAATAAATAAAGGAAGAAAAAAATCGGGTATACGCCCCTGTCGCTCTGCCAATTGAGCTATAATGTCAAGTGGCCCGGAGGTCGCGGGTTCGATTCCCTCTAGTGTCGACTTTTTTCTTTCTTTATTTATTAGTAATAATCCTCTTTAATAGGCCTTATTTTTTTCATTTAGGCTCTCTGACATCACGAGCATTTCTATGTAAAGTTTAAGTAAAAGCTCAAAGTTAATTTAAACTCAAAGTTAACGACATGATAGTCCAATGGGTAGAACACCCGCCCGAAAACAGAAAGGCGTGAGTTGAAATCCCGGGTCGGGCCTACACCAATTTGTCTTTTCTAAAAGTCATATGTGTGGTTAATTTATCATGGTTGTTAACGATGAGGGAAAACATCGAAAATATGTGTATGTGTATGCCTGCCCCCTATCACGTGAGTACACTGTCTAAGCAAAACGTGGGTACCTTCTCTGGACACTAGATAGCGCTGCCATCTGAGTTCAGAAGTATTGGTAGCTCTGCTAACCCCTTCGGGGATAAAAGGCGTGAACGTTTATGTTATGTTATGTTTATTTATTTTTTTACCATCCGTAAGATTCATCCAATTACTTGGTGGAATTCCGAGATGTCATGAGATTCCGAGATCTTTGTTCAGCCGCGTCGTCTTTTGGTTCGTAGGGTGATATCTATAAACAATATTTTATCTCTGCACATGTCATCATTACAATGATTATGAAAATAGTTAATTATTTAAATGAACCACATCAATATTGCCTTCATACACACCATATGCGTAACAACAACACAAACTGAATAAATGTTGTACTGCTTCGATTAAAAGAAATATCTCACATAATTACTTATACAACTGTTGACTGCCCAATGTATTTGGTAGTAACATTGGGTAGTCAAACATGTAAATAAATAAGTTTATTATAAATATTAGTGCTAAGTTATAAATATATTTAAGTACTTACTAACCCAATTGTATTTTAATATATCTACCAACACAATGGATCTTAGTTATCTGAATAAAGAATAATAATTATTATTATACTCACGCTCATTATTCCCATTGGGGTTGGCAGAGACTATCGATAGCCACTTAGTACGTTCTTGACAGACCTCTCTTGCTTTCCTTACATTCATTATTCTTCTCATACATGCTCTTATCTTCTTTTCACTTCGGACCCCCGCGGGGTACCCGCCTTTATAAGAAAGTGTAGTATCTGGTCTAGAAACGTCTTACGAGGCCATCGTCTACTAACAATTCCGTCCACACTGGCTCTATATATCTCTTGCGTATACTTCTTTTTCATCCATCCTCTCTATGTGCACACACCTACTGGTTCACGAATCACATCTATCTATCAAATTATTATCTTCTCATATTTATTTCAGACTATTGGAGTTAGTAACTCAAGAAGAAAAAGAAAATATTCGTAAATTTGTAATACAGGCGCAGGAGGGTAATGACATCATTTGGGAAGAAAAGAAAGCTAGATTAAAATATCTCCTCGATAAACGTCAGAAAGAGGCAGACGATCGCTGCGCAGATATCCCTTTGTGAGTTTATTGTACTGTCACATTATAGAAAAAAGTTAAGATAATCACACATACGGAAATATCACGTCAATACGCGATAAAATATACGATTTCTAAATTATTTAACTCATAACTATTTTTTTCAAAATCTATCTCCCAAATCAGTAATAATCTGATCCAAGTCAGTTAATTAAAACCACTGTAAAATCTGTGGCTCCTTAATTTACTTAAGACGGTAAAAACGGTGCGTGTTTAGCCATAAGCAAAGTAGGGCTTCAAAGAAACGGGAAGTTTTTAACCAAGTATACATAAATATACTACATTGTAACTTCCCAGAGGAGTTGGCTGATACTGATGATCAGCAGTTTATTATGAACTCGGCAAGTCTCTCAAATTTCATAGGCTTTAATTATTTATACAATTTAGTACGAGTATGCGCATACCATATCACAAATTCCTAGACCTAAGCGTCTTCGAGCTTCGAGCCCCGAACAGACAGACAGCGGACATGGCGAAACTTAGGGTTAACGAAGGGTTTCTTGTTGCCTACGAAACCCTAAAAATGGTATAATCCCATTATTACCTGGTAAACAAGCAAAATTTAAAAACATTGTTATCACCGTTTACTTTCTTCAGTCTTTACGCTGACTTTCGGTTTTGGTAAATCAACAAATAGATAATATCATTTTTTGAGCCCAGTGGGTAGTACACTCGGTTATCGTGCAAACGACTAGTGTTCAAATCCTGGGTCTGGCCTACACCAATTTGTCTTTTCTAAAGACATATGTGTGGTTAATTTATCATGGTTGTTAACGGTGAGGGAAAACATCGTGAGGAAACCCACATGGCTGAGTTGTACTTAGTCATGTGACAGTGTATTCGTACAAAACGGCGATAGGCCTGCCCCCTATCACGTGAGTACACTGTCCATGCAAAACGTGGGTACTCTGAACACCAGGTGACAAAGTCACGTGATGTTCAGAAGTATTAGTACCTCTGCCAACCCCTTCGGGGATATTCGGCGTGAACGTTTATGTTATGTTATGTTATTTATCTTTAAAATAATAACTGTGTCCTGAAATAATAAAATTTTATTGTTTGTTAAATAATCTTTACAATAATAATATATCGGTTATCGTTCCATAGTTCAAAAACACCTCACGTGATGCCCTGTATGGTCAAGATACGTGCAAAAGAGGCTCAAGAAATTCAACTATACCAAATGAGGGAGAAGAAAGCTAAGAAAATGGCAGAAGCGGAGTTCGATATGATGTGGCATGAAATTATTATGAGAGAAGCGGATGCTTTGGTAACAATTCAAATGTGTGAAAAACAGCATGTGTGCAGATAGGCATCCCGGGGAGGCAATTTTACCTACTGGAATATCTTAAGCACCTTGATCAATATTTTCATCAAGTTTTTATTCTTTCAAGGGATATTCCACTTCGGGCAGATACTGAGTGAAAAGCATATAAACGAGCTTATTTATTTGCTAAATGCCTAGCTGGGTATATTTCAATATCTCGATTAGTAAATGCATTTTTTAAAGTGTTGGATAATAGATGTCTGCAAACCCATCATCAATATTTTATCGAATCAGTCATTGCTCATTCTAGTAAAGCTTTGCCTATCCCTGTTCCATTCTGCCTAAATGCCCGTGCCAAATGATGCTGTTATATATATTTTAGTGTTCTTATTGTACTTATTAATGTATTCAAATACTCACGATTATTTTTACAGGCCACTTAAACGGTTTCAGAGTATGCTTAAATATTTTCAGACTGCTCGTCTTGAACATGATGCTATAGAAAGAAAAAAACGCGACCTTACCTGTAAACTATACTCCGATTATCAGCTAGCTGAGCGAGCGAAACAAAGGGAAATCGATAGGGAAAAGTTGAAACAACAGACAATAAGTTTCCGACAATTGTGGGCTGAAGCTGAGAGACAGGCAGAGGAAGGTTTGTTCATTGCTATGAATGACCAAGTCAACTTTAGTACTGTGAAAGATATCTAATGGTTCATATTTAGTAGCCTGCTATGGCTGTACAACAGCAGTATACAAATATTCAAAGAACAGTTTAAGTCATAGCAACAGACTTAGGTAAGGGTGCGATTCCACCGGAAATGTGCTTGGTTAATGTGGTTTCAAAAACCAATAAAATCGCTGCATTTATATCGCTTCGCTCAGCATCTTGATGACACAGGTAAAACATGCGATCCTATTAGAATAGAACAGAAAACTGTACATCACAGTCAAAAACATTAAACATAAATAAATTCTTAAATATAAGTACGATTGGCGGTCCTATTATTTAAAGCAAGCTCTTCCAGACAACTTTTGAAAGGTAAGATCATTGGTTTTTTAAGAACACATTCTCCTAGCACATCTATGGTTCATTCGCAGTATTGAGGCTGCCATGTAAGCGCCTTCTTTTACTGAGTTATTGGCCATATTATTTATTTACCTATTTTTATCTCATTAGAATTTAGCGGTCTCGGCGAACTGCTCATGCACATCCTTTATCCCTACAATATTTTAACTTGGCGTCATCATTGTTATGATGAAGCTTAAGTAGCTAATCTAAGGGTTTTATGTCGGCGTTCAGGGTAAGTTGTATATAAGAGCACATGCTCTTACATATTCTTCTAATACATATTAGAAGGTGATGAGAGGTTGGTCCGGATATAACAAAGTAGCGACCAATAGTCTGCCTGCACTAAATGAAGTGGATGGCGTTTGAATAAGTAACAAAGTTCAACTAGACTTTCACTGCATTACACTCCGTAGCGGCATTACGTATTTTTCAGCTGATGCACGTGCCGCTGAACAACGTCACCAAGTCGGCAGGGACAGACAACAAGCTATACAAGAAAAACAAAACCTACAAGCTAAACAAAAGGAAGAAGACGAGATGGTTCTGCAGCAGTGGGAAGCTCTTGTCAAGCAGGAGCTGCAGAAAGGCAATGATGAAGAAGCGTTGCGCAGAATAAGATCTGTAAGTATGATTAACATAGAAATATCGCGATGTTCACAAGGTTTACATATTATGTGTTTTTTTAAAGATAGAAAACTTTTTTAATTTTAATAAAACTGCTGGTTTTAAAGCCTTAACTACAGATCATTAGGAGAATAGATATCTGTATGTATGTACCTTGAAAAAAGTTGGTTGTGTTTTTTTTATATATACTGTGCTCATCTCAAGGACAAGAGTCAATATCTAATAAAAGTGTTAAGTGTTCTACAGTAACGTACGTTTTTAAACAGCTATTGATTTTTGCAGATGGAAAATAATCGAAGCAACAATTTCCTTATAAAGCAGAAAGGATTACTGAAGGAGATGGAAAAAGACCGCGTGAATACAGTTTTGGAGGACGTGAAGAAAAACAGAGATGCGATGTATAAAGATTTAGATCAAAGAGCACATAAGGCTAAAGAAGCGAAACTCGTAAGTTATCCAAACTGCTATCAAAAGTATATATTTATGTACTTTTTGAATGTGTGCATTAATTCTTATTAATTTGTGTCAGGAAACACAAGCTTTCCATAGAAATCAAATGAAGGAGAAGACAGAACGAAATAACAAAGGCAAAGAAGAATGGGATGCGCATATAGAATACAGACAAAAAGCTCTTGCAGTACAAAATGAGTTGTGCACTTTAACTAAACCTAATCCCAGAGTGGAATGGCAGAAAAAGCAAATAGAATATAATAAGATTCTGAAGGTAAGTGACATCTTTTACAATAGGCCTGATAAGAGGGCTTGGAAATGAAGAGAGCTATGTTAGGTTTTTCACTACACTAGCGAATCCGCAATAAATAAATCCGTAGAAGATCCGTGATTTTTCACAAAAATACAAATGCGATCGTAGGGCCCTTAGACCTCCACACTTACTAAGTCGGATGAGAGATCGCAAGAGAACTATTTTTAAGCCCCGCCTTCTGGAGAACAATATTGTTTGAGTGACTTTTTGACAGCAGTAGATATTTTTTAAGTATTATGAATTAAGTCCTAATCGCTTATTATTTTACTCGTCAATGGGGATTAACAATCTCTTTCCCTCAAATCCTTATTAAAGGTTAAAACGATATTATTTAAGGGTAATCACTATGGGGGATAAATAATCTATATTCCTGAAATCCACACCATGGGGAGTTTCAATAAGGCTTTAGCGCTAGAAAACCGTCACTGCTGAAAATAAGGTTTTTGTGTTACAGCAACGAGCCTTGGACGAGGAAATGCTGCAAAGAAAGAAGTGTCTTCTTGCGAGAGAACAGTACCAAAAGGAGATTGAGGAGATGTTGACACGGTACGCTTTGTTCACAACGTAATATTGCTTTTGTATCATAGTTCACACAATATTTATTGATCTATATTTACAAGAGCTGCTCATAAAACTTTTCATCGTTTAAAACAATTTTTACTATTATACTAGCTCAACATCTAATAGACACTTCTGAACAAAACTGCTTCTAGTATTATCGGGCAGTGTTACTCCTGGCTTTAGATATTTAAGGATTCAAGTTTCTTAAATATCTGTCTCTCGCAACCTATAAGCTTTTCCCACTTCTGTCTCTGACTATTTCCGCATTGAATTATAATGCACAATTTGTATTTTTCAGCCCATCATTCTCGGAACAAACTCACCCATTCAAAAGGCAATTGGATAACATTACAATGAAGCCTACCTGTCCATGTTCTAAAGCAACTTATTGTAAGCCAGTGGAGTTCCAAGACAAAAATTTGTAGACAACTTTTATTTTCTTATCAATATAAATATTTTCATTATAAAGTTTTTAGATTTTATTTCTAATAGCTTGTAGATTAGCTGTGTTTCTATACTACCCTAGGTCAAACGATTACCCTAAAAATAATGCTAAGAAAATATAAAAATAAGTACCAACTCACGCGAAATGCCAACGGAGTAGAACTGACTCCCTGATGTCATTAGTGACACTGATCAACTGTAGCAATTTTCCCATTCTCTGGGGTTTTGAGATCGCAAAGCTATAAGTTTTAATTACATAAATAGTTTATTTAGTGATCATCGGAATACAAATCTGATCCTCTTTTGTCCAAATATTTATTGTTAATTATTAAAGCGTCTTAAGTTAGAATGTTTAAAACCATTGACTTGTGAATTTCAGCTTAATGTATCACGCTGCTGGTTTGCTTAATAATTTACATATTCATATATTAAATGCGTCATTGGAAAATGGAAAATATTTATGGAAGCAGAATTATTGGAAACATTATCAAACGAACATCTTATTATTTATTAATTTATGCATAATTCAACCTAGATAACTATTTTAGTTCTGGCGCCACCACTCTATTTTCGATAATTTATGTAATTTTCCCAACTTATACGTACGCCCGTTATTTCCATTGCGGTAGGCAGAGAATATCGATCGCAATTTTGCACGATCCTGAAAAATCTTTTTTTCATACTTAGGTTAGGGACTGTATTATAATAATAATATATTTTTGAACAACAATGGAACCGGAAACGGAAACCCAAAATTCGTACAAAAATTCGATAAAAAACAGTCATCCATGTATGCATTTTGATATTTTTGAGATATTTTATTGACCACGCAACTGAGTGAATTTCCCGGGATCAAATATAGCATGGCATCGCTGAAATCCATACTAAAAGACGTAGTTATAACTTTTAAATATTTTTTTCTAATGAGATGAAATAATAATCTATGCGGAGCCATAAATATTTTAGTTAAAGGACTAATAGATATTCCACAAAAAAACATTAAACCTCTAAATTTTTCATTTCCGAGGTTGTCCTCACGCCACCTTGACGTAAATTATAGCTTATTGAAAAAAATCTATTGGTTGTTTTTACACAAACATAGCTTTATTTGTTACTTGAATAGTTGTAGTATCGTTGCGAAAAACGTTTATTCAAATATTTAAACAATACAACTAATAGTTACTACAAACTCATTTGTCCCAGGAACACCATTCATTACCATGCCCTATACGTATTTAGGAATATCATTTTATTAAAAGACTTGCTTCACCCCCACTCTGCGCTAAACGTTGCGTCTTAGTGCCGCCCAAGTGCTCAACATAGGAGGAAGTACACAAGTATCTGCGTTTTCGCACCTTAAATGTAAGTATAATTTTTTTTCGTTACTCGTCATTTTCTCTTTCATTGCCATGGGTAGGTATAACTTATGTTTTTGAAAGATTGTCTTCTTGTAGAGGTATTCAATAGAACACTATTTCTATTATGGATGTATGTTTAGTATTTAATCATGCGAATAATAAATAAGTTATAAGTAATTTAACATTTTTGCCTTGTTTTTCATTGCCATGCTTTCATTTTCATGGTTTCCGTGGCCAAAATTTGCTATGGAAATGAAAAAACAGCCACTAAAATGAAAAGATATTCATTGCCGTGACCTGATTTTTCATTTCCATTGCATAGTCATTCACTTCCATGGCGTGGTGATTCATTTCCGTGGCTTAGTGTTTCATTTCCATGATCAATTTTTTCATTGCCATGGTATGATTAAATCTAAAGTATTACAGTAATAGCGAATAACAGAACAGGTCTCATGGAATTTTTACGTATTTAACAAAATTATGCTTTCAAGCTTACTATGAGCTCATAGTTAATACTTAATACAATGAGACAATATTATAAGATCCGTGTTACGGAAGGTATTTTATACTAGGCTTTAAAGCTCATAAAATTTTTCGACCGCCACATTCTAATTAGTGCTATTAGTACTGACAATTAGTATAAACTCAGAGGAATCTTCAAACTTATAACTGAAATGTTAATTCATCGTCATGAAATACCTGGTAGACCTAAATCGCTCACTCACACATATACTTTAGATGATTATAATAATGAACTGCTTATTTTAAGGTCTCGTGATGTCCAAACAAAAATTAACCGAAGAGGAGAGAAAAGAAAGAAAAAGATTGGCTGAGCAAAAGCGACGCCAAAAAATAAGAAGCGATCCTGTACTACGAGAGCAGAATCGTATAAGAGAAGCAGTTAATATACAAAGATTGTTGTAAAAGATTTGTTAAAGATTATCCATAAGTTTTAAGCTTATGACTTTTTATATTTACTTGACAAAAGATGAAAAATAAGATAATTATAGTATTACTTTTTTTGATAATAATGGGCTGTGATTATTGTCAGCAAAACGTCCTCTAGGTTCTTAAATTTGTCTTAGTTTAAAAAAAAATGTGCCTTGTTCAGCTTTGCATTTAACATTGAGTAATTTTGAAATGTAAGTGTTTAAAAATGCTGTTTTGTATAACTACCTGTCAATTTTATTTTTGTCAACCTAGTTATTTTACAATTTAAATAAATAATAGTACGTTACCTACTTTGATACCGATACCTTAGTTTTTTTTCATATATATACAGAATAAATACAATACAATAAACAAAAATGATGATCATCAGACAAGATTACAGACTATCGATGGATGACAAGTAAAGCACAGGACTGTTTGTCTCAGAGATCATTGAAGGAGGCCTATGTCTAGCAGTGACCAACATACATACATACATACATACATATACTCACGGCTATAAATCCCTAGAAGGGGTAGCCAGAGCTAAGGAATTAGAAATTCCTCAGCCACATTTGGAAAATTGAGTGGGGAAAGGATGGTAAAATAAAGGTTGTTGGTGATGGGTCTCCAGCCGCATCGCCCAAAAATCCCTTAAAAGCCCCAATACCGTTAGTCGCCTCTGACGTACACCCATCGGTAGAAACGGGGTAGTGCTATTCTAAGCCGACACTACACGGCAACTGACCAACAATGTTTAAAATAATTGACAAATGTTTAGTTAATTCAATTAAAGTAAACACTCACTGTAAAAATAATAATCTATCTATACTTATAATAAATCTGTAGAGAGGTCAATTCTGTACATGAATTTAATTTTAAAATAACTATTAGGGGTTGATTAGTGATCGATACTGATGCCAAAAATGCAATCAGTAACATTTTTGTCTGTCTGTCTGTCTTTCCGTCTGTCTGTCTGTCTGTCTGTCTGTCTGTCGGTTTGTATGTTCCTTATGGAAACAAAAACTACTAGACGGATTTTAACGAAACTTGGTACAATTATCTTTCATACTCCTGGGCAGGTTATAGTATACTTTTTGGCAGAGTAGTAAAGGGAAATTTCGGGAAATTTTGGGAAAACGGGAGAAGTTACTCCATTTTTTTAGCTTTCGTCGCGTGTGCAGCCTTAATGGTTTAAGTTACATAGAAATCATGTATGACTAAATTATTCTTCGTAAAATTTTCTAAAAAAAAATGTACGACAGCATACGTCTTCCTTTTATGGTTGACTCACAATAACACGTGTAACTCTTGATAGCTTGACAGTTCGGAGCATTCTGATGATATATGTTTACTTTTACGTTTATTATACTCTCACTCACCCTTAATTTAAAAACGATAACATTATTAGTAATAATTTATTACCTATTCAATCAAAAAATAATCATAGAAATCGGTACAGAAACACCCAAGTTGTACAATGAAATGAAATAGACCAAAACCAAATCCTTACTAACTTCCATATAACATACTAGATGGCGCCAGTAGTTTCATCTTACATTGTTTCTTTTTTAATTTGTATAAATTTTTCATAGCATTTTACTCAACTTCAACTCTACCAACTCAACCTGAAAATTAGCTTATGTTTAGATATACAGAACCTTTCATTAAAGCGCTTTCAAAATCACAAAGTTACAATATTCTGAAGTGCTACAAATTGTAATCAAGGCAAGGCGCTAAATTTCATAAATCTTGAGCAGTGATTGAAGAAACCTCAGATGTTTTTAAATCTTCGCTACCCGTGCGGAGCTGGGCCGATCCACTAGTAACTGAATATGGCTTTCTCATTGTGAGATATACAATTTTAAAAGGATTTCCATTCCCGTGGTACAGAGCTTTCATTGCCGTGGACGATTGATTCATTTCCGTGCACGCGTGTTTCATTTCCATGTTCTCTTGTTTCATTGCCATGGCATTGAATTTTCAATAATGTATATCTCGCTAGTTTTATAAGTTATCTGCTGGATATTAAGATATAATGTATAAATTATCAAAAACTTCAATAATATCGATCAAAAATAAATAAAAACCTTGATTAAAAAAAATCCACGGAAATCAAGATTTTAACGGTCTTGTTGAAATCCACCCAACTACACCGTATAAAAATAAAATGGGACCACCTTGGAAGAATATCCAAAAGAATAGAAAAACTACTTTAGCATTTCATTAAGATTCCATTGCTTAATTACGGAGTAATCGCGTAACATACAGACAAAAAAAAACATACAATCGAATTAAGCATCTTCTTCTGTGAAGTCGGTCGAATTGTAGAAGTAGTCAGAGGGATTACGAGGAAAAAGTCGTAATGCTTTATTATAGTAGTATTTTTGTTAATATAATCTAATAATCACGGTCATGACTTTTCGAAGGGAATGGTGCTTTATTTATCACTACTACAAATTGAGGGATGCTTTGCTACTGGTGATCTTAAGCGTAGGAAGCGTAGCAGAGTGAAATGTAAATATAATTTCAGGAATCGAATTAGGATTAATATATTTTCAGACACTGCTTTAGATTCAGTTATATATATAATACTTATAGATTATAAAGCCGGTATGTCCTTCAATATCGTTACTACCCAGGATAAATTTGATAAAGAATTAACACTTAGTTATTTTTCATAGCATAATACATATAAACTTTTTAAACTCTCGCGGTTTATTTTAAGTTTCATAATAATCGGGATTAACGAACGATATTTTTAATCACTTACGTACGGGCAAACATATCACGTAACTGATTTTAAAATGTCGTTGGTTAATCCCTATTATTATGTATAATAAAATAATACATTATATTTCATCATTTGATCGACATGTTCAGGTGTAAAAAATCCTTACCCTAGTAAGTTAAACAGATAAAAAACAACGATTACGATATTACGTACAAGCGTATCACAAAACCTATTATTCCTATCCTGGCTGCACTGAACGCGAGTATTATTGTATTATACTTTAGGGATTGAACACAAAACTGCGAAGTGCGATGCAATGTCGTAAAGTAGCTAATAATATAGAAATTTGCTTCGCGTTGCTTCACATCGCAGTTATGCGTTCAAGCCCTGAAACCTTCATACTTATACTTTGATGCGAATATACTTATGACGAGAAAACCCACAAAGAGATTGCTGTGGCTTCTGAATTAGAAATTCAAAAAAATGCTGCTGGTGATGAAGCTGCAGTCACATCAACCAACAAACACTTTAAAAAGACCCCGAGGAAACAAAATTCCTTAATGCTATTCGAAGCCGACACTACACTGCTATTATTTGAAATGAAGTATTCATATTTTACTTATCTAGATATATGGTATATTAATTTCATATCTTGAGTGTATTCATTTTATTTGATGATCAGGCGTATCGCTGCTTGGTACGATCATACCATCACATGACTAAGTTAATTTTAACTCAATCATATGGGTTTCCTCATCATTATTCCCTCACCATTAATTGATTTTTAGCTTCATATAAAACATTGTAAAAGAAGCATGAATGTAGGCCATCACTTTGCATCGAAGGCTATGTTCTTTCTTATAACTAAACCATGAAGGCAGTAAGTACTGGACCTACGTATTTACAATTCGTTGTAAATAGACCAATGTGTCATCATAAAACCAATTGCTTTTTTAAAAATGAAGTCGTTAATGCTATACTACCCGTGCGAAGCCTGGCCGAGCCACTAATTAATTATGCAGCACAAACGTTTAGTTTCAATATAGACTAATGATTTGTTTTTGTAGCTCAGTCAATTACTGAAACTGTAACTTATTGCTTATCATTCTTCAACTTCTTTTCTAAATTCATTTTTATGAAATGTACTGTTATTTTCAGTTATATTACCGTCGATTTGTGTCTTTTCATATGTACTTTGTGTTTAGTTCTCAATTTTAGCTTATCATGTGTAAGGTTTGTCGAATAAAGTTACAATTAAAACAACCATCGATGGCGTGTTATTACATGGGTTTTAAAGACTGTCTTCCCGTGACTATGATAACTGGAAAATTTACGGAACGTCGGGCTTTAAAAACCTTGTAATAAATAACACGAGACTAATAATCCGAAAAAAGTTGTTTTAATCCGTGCTCAAGAACGAACTTTTGATGTCAAGTATTACCTTTTACCGTAGTATTAGTAACAAATTCCTCAGCAACTTTTTGAAGTTGTTTGTTGTTGGTGATGAGTCGCCAGCCACATTGCATAAAAACACTTAAAAGGCCCCAAGACCTTTAGTCACCTCTAACGAACACCCTCAAGAAAAATTTGGGTAGTTTATACACAGAAATAGTTTTAATTATCATATTATCGTTACTGTAGATGAAATGTTATAAAACTTTCACAATAGTATAAATTTTGAAGTGTGTATATATGGGCATTTTAAAATAGAATTTGGTAACCAATAAAATTAATTCTAAGATGAAAAAAATACATACTCCTATATTTATCATCGGATTGCTCACGGTTTTCATATTTTTACACATAGTGTTTAGTCGTTTGGAAGTAAATCATATGACGGCGGCGCCAACCCTTCGACGTCTTTCCACCTTGCATATTAATGAACTTTCAGCTATATAAAGACAAAATTTTCATAAAACGAGCCATTCTTCGTTGAGTTTCATATTAATCTGCAAAAAGTACTCAAAAATGCTTTTGTTAATCATAATAGTTATTATAATTGCTGTCGAAAGGATGAAAGGTGCAGAAGCTCCGAAGTATTATTGCGGAGATGATCTCAAGGAAACTTTGGACGCGATTTGTAAAAATGTAACTCAGACCGAGAAAATGAGCGAAGCTAAGGAGCCGTTGGCAGATGGGTTTGTCGTTAACTACGGATGGAATTGGTTGCGAAATCGAGCTCAGGCTTTGAAGTACAATTTAAGAGGTTAGTATATTTATTATTATTCCAAGTGCCCACGTTGCTCATGACTACGTAACAATGCTTTTGTATGTCTGCCTTTACTGAGGGGCTCTGTCGAGCCTAATCTGAAAAAGGAAGAAGGCAAATTACGCGAAGACCACAAAGGTTTACCGAATTGAACAACTTCAGCCGGTGATAGTAGCCGGGCTGTTGGTTATATGTTCAAACAGTCAGAAACGTTTTTATTTTCGGACCATCCAATCAGCCATCCATCAGCCTGTAGTATCAAAATACAATAAGGAGCGCACTGTGTACCTCTTGATTTAAAACATTTAGCTCGTGAGCTTAATGTTATAAGGGCTGTTATGTAACCGAAACAGGGGTATATACAATTGGCCTAGACCTCGTTCGACTAGGCAAGTATGGTGTGTTTCTTAGCCTGAGCTAAAATAAAAAAAAACATCTGATCAAATCACAAGATGGGTTTTTTTTATTTCAGCTGAGGCTAAGAACCTCACTATACTTTCTCAGTTTGATCTAGGACTGACACTTTTAATCATCAATTATTTTGAAAATAACAAAATTTTAGATAGGCAAAGTTGTTCATTTTGATGTTTTTATTCGATTTAAAATATAATAAAAAGGGTATGTTTTACAAACGAGGTCGAGGCCAATTGCTTTTGCGATTAGTATTAGAGGGTAGCTAAATAAAAAAACACATACATACATATACTCACGGCTATAACTCCCTAGAACGGGTAGCCAGAGCTGAGGAATAAGAAATTCCTCAGCCACTTTTGGAAGTTAAGTGGGAAAAAGATGGTAAAATAAAGGTTGTTGGTGATGAGGTAGTGCACACTTTTAAAATAATAACTATTTTATTTTTAAGCTGTATTGATTTTCGTTATTAACATGGTTTCACCAAGGCCACTGCTAGTAGATAAAAGTTTTTTAAAACATTTAACCTGCTTCAGGTCTACCAACTTTTCTCCAATATTTCTCTCCAACAGTCTTTTGTAGCCCCTCAGTGTTGCCCGCAATATGGACGCTATTCTTAGACATTTAAACCAATTCGCCAATTTTGGGTTAATATTCAATCATAGAAACAGCTTATAATAAAATACTGCACTTTTAACTATCGATACTACGAAATTTAATTGGTGAAAGATATATAAAGAGCAAGTGCGAATGATAATGATCGTACAGGATGTCCAAGGGGGTTACATATAGGTCAAATAAAAAATATGTTCAAAAATTGTACAAAGGAGTCATCGATAGTCTCTGCCTGCACCAATCGGAATGGTGTGAGTAGGTATATGTTTGTGCGCATGTTAATTGAAGACTTGATAATATCGATATTTAAAAGATCCTAAACGCCGAAGTAGGTAACTACTTCCATATTTTTTTTCATGAAGTTATTGGAGCATATTGTAGTTATCAGTTATTTTATAACTAGTGGATCGTCCCAGCTTCGCACGGGTAGCGTTGTTTTTTAAATATCTGAGGTTTCTTTCTTTAGTCACTGCTCAAGCATTGTGAAATTCAGCGCAATGTTTTCAATTTATTAAATTTATAGCACTCCCTAAACAGTGTAGTTTGGTGATTTTGAATGCGCTTCAATGAACGGTTCAGTATCTCCGTTTAATAGCAAATTTTGGAATAAAACGCTATGAAGTATTTATAACAATCTAAAAAATAAATCATTACGTGTTGTAGGATGCAACTACTGGCGCCATCTAGTATGTTATATGTAAATTAGTAACGATTCGGTTTTGGTCACGGGCGCAATGGCTTATTTTATGTATAATTTCGGTGTTTCTCTACCGATTTTTATGATTCTTTTTTTATTGAATAGTTAATAATGTTACCTTTTTTAAATTAGGGATGAGTGAGAGGTTTACAAACGTAAGAGTAAACAAATATAATCAGAATGTTCCGAACTGCTAAGCTATCAGGATTTACACGTGTTATTGTGAGTCAACCGTAAAAGATAGACATAAACTGTTGAAGATTTTTTTTTAGATAATTTTATGAAAAATATTTCCGTCATACATGATTTCTATGTAAGTTTAACCATTAAGGCTGCACACGCGACGGAAGCTTAAAAAATGGAAGTAAGTTCTCCCGTTTTCCCAAAATTTCCCAAAATTACCCTTTACTACTCTGCTGGAAAGTATACAAAAACCTGCCCAGGAGTATGAAGAATTATTGTATCAAGTTTCGTTAAAATCCGTCGAGTAGTTTTTGTTTCCATAAGGAACATACAAACCGACAGACAGACAGACAGACAGACAGACAGACAGACAGACAGACAGACAGACAAAAATTTTACTGATTGCATTTTTGGCATCAGTATCGATCCCTAATCACCACCTGATAGTTATTTTGAAAATATATTTCATGTACAGAATTGACCTCTCTACAGATTTATTATAAGTATAGACAAATAAAAGAGTATAATTTTGTAGCACCGCATCGCGCGCCGGTACAGGGGAAGTCTATATTGGAACTTGTTCTCCCATAATCGATTACTGTTGGATAAAAACCAGCTCATTATTTCAAAGAAGGGTGAGATAATCAATATATATTTTTTTATTTCAGGAAGAAGCCCACTACTTGAGCACTGCTGCTACAATCCTTGCAGTTTGAAACATCTAGAAACCTTTTGTAACTAAAAGCCAGAGACAAATATGCAAACAGTTTCGCAGCATTTATAGGAAAATAGTTCCATTATAATCTTTTTATCTAGTGAATTAGAGTAGTGTATGAATTTGTTTTTTATTTGATATTCCCACTTGCTCCTTAGTTTTCTCACGTGTCAATATCGTGACTTCTTAAAGAGGGTTAGGCAGAGGAACGAAAATATAACAAAATGTAAACGTTCTTAATGAGCTTTACATGAGCTATACATATGCGTTTTTCAATTTGGTATTTAAATGTTATTCTTGATATTGTTTTAGTGTTTTACTGATAATAATAGACATAGTATGCTCAAGCCCACTTGCCCGCTTGCTGACAACAGAGGTGTGTCGACTCAGATGACTTTAGTCTTCTATTCTTTTGGTGTTAACATTGGACATCATGGAGTCATTCACGTGTAAATACGATGCTAAAATACTATGTTTAACTGAATTGAATTACAGTTACAAGAAAGAGATCTATAGAGCCAATGTGGAAGGTAATGTTAGTGAGGACGACCTAGGAGCACACATTTGGATCAAATGAAAAATGTGCTCAAAAAGGCAGGTGTCCGATCCGAGCGTGTATGAAATCATTGATGAATGGGAACGAAGCTAGATAGGTTTGCTAGGATCGTACAAAGTGGCGATCGATTGTGTCTACCTACCTCAATGGGAACTAACGGCGTGAGAATATGGGTGTATGTATAAATTAAATAAAAAAAGCATTTGTAAACTTTCTGTTCAACAATATGTACAAATTTCTTGCGTGCGTTGAATAGAGTAATGACAGTAATGAGAGGTTTTCTTTTTGAGAAATAAAAAACAACATTGTTTCCTAGAGCTCTGTAGATGGCGTTGATGTACAGATCCACAATCTTTTCTTGGCCGGTAAGGGCGTCACTGTCATCGATATTAGTATTGCCAGTAAATAAAAACTAACCATTATAAGGGAAATAATTTTACATCATACAGGCTAATTTATGTAGTACAGTATTGAAATATAATATTAATTTCATTAATAACTAGTTGCTATGTAGTGTCGGCTTAGAATAGCACTACCCCATTTCTGCCGGTGGGTGTACGTAAGAGGCGACTAACGGTATTGGGGCTTTTAAGAGATTTTTGGGCGATGCGGTTGGAGACCCATCACCAATAACCTTTATTATACCATCTTTACCCCACTCAACTTTCCAAAAGTGGCTGAGGAGTTTCTAATTCGTTAGCTCTGGCTACCCCTTCTAGGGATTTACAGCCTTGAGTATATGTATGTATGTATGTAATAACTGTAATTATAAGTAAACAAGTTCGTTTTAATGTAAGATAATTATATTCATTTATTTTTGCCCTTACCTGGTATGTCGACCCGAATGACTATGTATCCTAAATTTACTGATCTTACCTCTCAAATGTTGTCTGGAAGAGATCGCTTTTAGCGATAACACTGCCAATTGTACTTCTCTGCAAACTGTTTCATTATTTTATACTCAAGGATTTGTTATTTGTGACACTCAGAATTAATAAGTGGGTAACTACATATTATTTTTTTAATCCTGTAAATCAGAGGCTTACCTTGTCGTTTACTGTCTTTTACATTTCATATTCACACATTGATCCCCTAAAAAGGTGGCACAGAAAAAATAATTCTGAACATCAGATATCGTTTGGGTCATTTATTTTGCTGGGTCAGTGAATTTATGGGCACTTTTTTATTGCTGTTAACAGCCTTGTAACATATAACATAATATAAACGTTCACGCCAAATACCCCCGATGGGGTTTGGCAGAGGTACTAATACTTCTGAACATCACGTGACTTTGTCACCTGGTGTTCATAGTACCCACGTTTTGCATGGATAGCGTACTCACGTGATAGGGGGCAGGCCTATCGCCGTTTTGTACGAATACACTGTCACACGACTAAGTACAACTCAGTACATTTCCTCACGATGTTTTCCCTCACCGTTAACAACCGTGATAAATTAACCACACATGCTTACACCAATTTGTCTTGCACGTTAACCGGTGTTCTACCCATTAAGCTATCACGTCGTATTTGCCCTGTATTTTTATATATATGTCAGACAGTTATGACTTATGAGCTATGCTCGGCATCACTCTGTTGGATCGCATCAGAAATGACGTGATCCGACAGAGAACGAAAGTGGCCGACGTAGCTCATCGGATCAGCAAATTGAAGTGGCAGTGGGCTGGTCACATCTGCCGAAGAACCGATAACCGCTGGGGAAGACGAGTTCTTGAGTGGAGACCACGCACTGGCAGACGCAGTGTGGGGCGCCCTCCAGCCCGCTGGACCGACGACCTAAAGCAGGTGGCCGGGAGTGGTTGGATGAGGCTGGCCGAGGATAGGAAGAGGTGGCGCGCCATGGGAGATGCCTATGTCCAGCAGTGGGCGAGTGTGGGCTGATGATGAGTTATGACTTAAGAAATGACACATTGGTACATCCCCGCATTAGGATTAGAACCCACGCATCAGTGTATAAGAAGTGAAATCTTATTCCGTTTGAGGAAACGCTGCTTAAACAACTCTTTTTCACGCTGAAAGAGCACAAAGAAGTGTCGTAAGTTATGTTTAGAAAACATTTTCGATTCCCAACTCAAACTCTTTATATCGATGCTAAATTGCTGACTGTTCGCCAACTGTTTATCCTTTTGTTTATGTCTCTCTACTCTTAAAAAAATAATGAACTCTTATTTATATAACATATTACTTAAAAAACATGACTTTAAAATGCCTACTACATACATTGTACTTCTTTCGGTCAAAGTTTCGGACCACAGCAAGAGCACATGTTTATATTAATATCCCTCAATACTCTAATCTAATACACCTTTTGGTATCTGAGGCAAAAAGTAAGTTAATAGAATCTTTATTTTAATTAGATTATGCATTTACTGATGTTATTCGTATTCGAGTATTCGAGTCCGTAACTCTGCCGACCCCATTCTGAGCGCGATCGCTGATAGGTTCGATAGTCTCATCATTTATCACTGGATAAAAAATGCATGGTGCAAAAATTGCTTGGTGATGCATGATGTGGTTGTCCTCTAAATTAGTCTTTATTTACTTTTGTTATTTGTATCTGGGGGCACGGTAGTGCTCCCGCCAAGACGAGCCAAGCGAAGCGCACGGGCACTACCTACCTTTTCTCGAAGCGCTTCGTCGTTTTTTTGAACCCTCATAACTTGGGTTTGGGTTATGCTAGATCAACAAAATTTTCGGGATATATTGTCAATAGCGGACTTACTGAACATATTAAGTTTTAATTACATTAGCTTTTATACTTCAGATTTTATTTATATCTAAAAAACGCTGATTTCGTCACTGACTCACTGTTACTACAAGAACTATTGTATAACACAAAAGTAATGAACAGTGAATTGATTTTTCACCTTACGCCGATGTGAATGTAGTGAAATGGCCAAGCCACATATTTTGACTAAGGTGTAGAGTTTGTGAAGTTAGGCCTTGTAGAGTTAGGGCGTGTAGTGTTAGAAGCTTGGCTCTACATGAGATCTGATAACTTTTTGACAGTGCGAGTCACATGGGCTCGTCTTGGCAACAATTTACATGAAAATGTTTTTGGTGGGTGTAATTTTTAATTTATTTTTACTTTGTATACATTCCCTACTCACAATAGCACCCTAAGATTAATGATCGTACTAACAAATTTATGGATTTGCATTGTCCGAAATAAATGAGTTTTTTTTTATTTTTGTTTTTATTAGGGAATAAGATGTGCAATTTTAATGTATTTCATATTATCTTGTTTTCCACTTTTATAATGTGTATTACCTAACAAGATATGAGTTACAGTTAAAAGACTGAATAGAATATTTTTTATGATTTTAGAATAGTCAAATTGTTTGTTATGTTACTTGTGTTACTTTTAACGGAGAACCGAGATACCGACAAAGCCTAGTTTGGGGCCCCTAATAGTTTTGTGATTTTTATATGTAAGATGTGTGCTTAAATACTTTGTTATTTAAAATTAACTTGTAATTTAATTATAACTGTGTTTTTTGTGCAAATAAAGGAACATTTTTAATTAATTTACTGAAGTCTTAAAATAATAAAATTATATTTATTCTTAGTTTAGTAGCCACTTTCAGATTTCAATTAAACCATGGATCACGCCAGGCCTCCTCAAGTGTATAAGACATAGGGATAACTTGCATAGAAAGCTAAAAACAGACCCCAACAACCATTTACTTAAAATCACCTTCAAGAGGTATAGAAATTTAGAAGAAAGAAGAAGAAGAAAAAACAAAAAACGTTTATTTGCTGTCAGTCGTACATGAACATGTAAATATTTTTACAAAACAAATAAAGGTAAACAAAAAACATTTAACAATAAAAACAGTGTTCATCTCACATAATGGGCCGAGGCTATTTTCACCGAATTTTTTTTTATTTTTTTTTTTGTAAATGAGATATCAAAAATGTTGCCAGTTAAGAAATAATTATATGTGTGACCAGTCTAAGATGTCATTATGTATTTAGGGGAGTTTCAGAGAACACTACCCCATTTCTTCCGGTGGGTGTACGTAAGAGGTGACTAACGGTATTGGGGTTTTTGGATTTGGGTATTGGGAGGGTTTTTGGTATTGGGAGGGATTTTTGGGCGATGCGGTATGAAACCCATCACCAACAACCTTTATTCCACCATCTTTTCCCCAAGCAACTTCGTTCTGTTAACTTCACCCAATCTTTTCCTGACTTATCTGAAAGAAAATTATGCGATATAATATGATTCATAACATGCACTACGACAATTTCATGTTAATATTTTGTTTCTCTTGGTGTTAGTATGAGGATATAAATCCATTAACCATTTTTTATTAATGGTCGATGTAATATTAAAAAACTTTTGACAATTGGACCAGTAGTAACTGAGATTTACGCGTCCAGTATAGCAAGCACGAGCGCTATTTTATCCACACGATAACGGTTAGAACGAAATGGCAGTATACGATACTAAGTGCGTAAGAGATGGCTGCTTTATCGACACGATAACGGTTAGAATGAGATGGCAGTATACGATACTAAGTAAGTGCGTAAGAGATGGCTGCTTTATCCCGCGCGATATCTAGTTTAAACACGGCTCGTACTAGCCGGGCTGGTACGAGCGACCTATAACTAGATATCGCGTGATATAAATCAGCCATCTCTTTTGCAATTACATAGTATCTTATACTGCCATCTCACTGCTCTGTAGTGTCGGCATAGAATAGCACTACCCCATTTCTTCTGGTGGGTGTACGTAAGAGGTGACTAACGGTATTGGGGTTTTTAAGGGATTTTTGGGCGATGCGGTATGAAACCCATCACCAACAACCTTTATTCCACCATCTTTTCCCCAAGCAACTTCCAAAAGTGGCTGAGGAATTTCTGATTCCCTAGCTCTAGCTACCCCTTCAAAGGATTCATAGCAGTAAGTTGCAATGTTTCAATCTAGCATTAATCGAAATAAAGAAATGGTTGAAAGTAAATTGACCAAAAATGAAGGCATTTGACCATTTCTGCTTAAATTCGTTTCGCACAATCGACAATTTTTGTTTCACAACAGCAATGCTTGGGTCATGTTCGGAATAACGGCCGAGAAGCTCCAACTCCATGAATTTCAATTTTTCGTTAAATTTCTTAGCATCTGAGCGTTCCATAAGTCGTTTCTGGTTAAAACCTTCATCCCAGAAGACCCTGTAATAGAATTTAGGCATTTAAAAAAAAAAAGGTTTTCCTACTTTTCAAAGTCTCCTACTAAAATAACCACTAAAAATTAATGGGTGTAATAGGGTGGCTGTTTTTTACGTTTTCCATTTTTGCTATATCAGTGCTACAAATTGCCATTAAAATTTAAGCACAGAAATACACAGAAGTGATTTAAAATCCTTTGATCATCTAATTTAATATGTGTTTTTTTTTAATTTTATTGTGCTTCACCATTAAGGCCAAAAAATATATTAAATATATAGGTTTCACGTAAACATTTAATTTTAAATAAAGTACATACCTGGTTGTACACAATCCATGATAAAAACTAACACAAAATCAACTTAATCACCATAAAATGAATATTTGAAAACGGTAAAGTTTTGAGCGTATCGAATAATCACACGGGCGCAGTTGGCGAACGGTAACTGCCGGCCGACTGACTTCATGCAGCCAGTTAAGGGCGCAAGCGCGCCATTTTGATGCCATTGTTTAGACAGGCTACCTGACTTTTTAAGAATAATAACAAAATTAGTGTAGAGGTACTTTAAAAAAAATGCATTATGAGCGACTTTTAGGGCCAAATACCTCTCCGGCTGTCGTCATAATACAGTAGGCGGATTGCGATTTTTATCGAATGGTTTACTTTACGCCGTAGTAAAGTAATGCTATCCATAAAACACAGATATGTATTGTTTTCACTCAGATGTATGGAACTCGGTCATTCTAATTAAAAACGAAATTTTGATTGAAACACGCAATCCGCCTACAGGTCTTCCTTTGATTACACATAACTTCCTTGGATAAAATGAGAGCTTTAGATTCAACCAATGAGTAATCTGTGATGTACATGATCTATATTGAACATATTGAAGAACTATTCTATGCTACTCAAAATTTACCTTCATCATTCATTCTGTGAGTCAGTCAGTCAGTCACAAATTCACGATCAGCTAGCCGCCAGCCATTCTTCAAGAAATTAATGAAGATAACAAAAAAGCAGTGTTCTTTTCGTGCTATTTAGTCGAGGTAAGATAATTTATTAATTAAATATTGTCACCCATTTTAATTTAAACATTTTACTCAATTATCAGTTCTTATAACAATTTTATGGGTAGTTAGCCAAAGACCAAAGAATCCGTAATATACACCTACCTTCAAAACAAGCCTACAAATGAAGCAATTCGATGCATATTTATAAATAACAATAATGCCATGTAGATTGAGATGTTTAGTTCAACATTCATAGATTGATGAGAAACATAGTAAGACATAAAAATACACGAAGTCATGTTTAGATTGGTTATTATCATAATCAGTAGCGTGCCTATTATAGCTTTATGTGGGTTACTAGAGAAAACTTGTCTGAAAAGGTTTATAAACACTTTTATATCTATAAGATCATAAATATTTTTGTTTGTGATTGAAGTGCTTGGCCTAATTGCTTAGAATTTTATCGGATATTCCTGGGTGCTTTTGAACTGATCCAGTCAGAGTTATTAGGATAATTTTTATCTTTTCTGTTATAAGTAATATAACAAGAACTTTATAATTATTTATCTTATTGTACCCTTATTTAAACCTTGTTTTTTTGGGTTATGTTTTCAATCAACTTTATGACCATTAACCCAAGTAACCCATCTAACACTTCTTTTTATTTATTACCTTTGGAACTGATATTGTGATCAATAAGTTTTTATTACTTCAGAATTTGGTGTACATTATTATATTACTCTAGCCACATTATTATATCCATAACTTGCAGAATATAAATAAACTTCACATAAAATTATGTAAATAATATGTTTGGTGACCTATATTGTATCTGTACTTATACAATCAAGAGAAGACCTGCATAAATGTTGAATTTTCTTTTTGTATAGTATACACAGAAACCAACAGAAAGTTCCTGAGTAAGTACAATAAAGGGTTAGGTTAAATTTCCAATTATAACCTGCAAAAATGTAATGTAATGTGTAATGTACATATAAAATAGTTTGCATTATAAAAGTGTCAACACATCATTATTTAGTAAAGAAATGCATATTCTTAGCTATAAAAGTAGTTTTATTATATTAGATTTTTGGGAGAGATGATATTGTAAGAAAGTTTGTAATATAAGGTTATGTGATCCTGTGAGAAAAGACAACATTGTAAAAAAGAGGGAAAAAGATATTGTGATGGTTTGGGCACACAAAGAGGATGAATGATAGTAAATTGATGAAATAGATCTATAAAGCCCAAGTGGAAGGTAATTTATAATTAAGAAGATAATTAGACCAAATAGAGAATGTGCTCAAAAAGGCAAAGTATGTCCAAAGTATGAAGAATAAAAGAGAATGAATGAAGAGATTGATGGAGGTAAACATATAAATATAAATTATATTAATCTAAATGTCATCACAGAATGACTTTCAGTAGCAGCAGTGATAAATGATCAGAATACAGGGGAGAATATATCTTTTTAGTGCAAACTTGGAGTATGTGTGTGTGTGACTGAATCTATAATAGTTAAATGAAAGTGCTGGATAATTTAGAAGTTAATATGAAATAGAAATCATGTACAAGTTTAGTAATTAATGTTCTCAACAACATTTTAAAGTAAACTTACTGCCTGATTAGAAGAGGAAGGTGTACCTACACTTTCATAACCTTAAACTATCTCTAGAACTATTGTTGTTTCATAATAAATGTTGATTGCAGTGGGCTGGCTGGTGTCAGATTGATGTTCCTTTTTCATTATCCTCGCAAACATTTTTTGCTTCCATTTTCATCTTTTCGAAGTCACTCTTTTATTCTTCTCAAACCATGTCAGACTGTTGACTTCAATGTTCTATCAAATAATGAGCATAAACATATATAAAATGAAAAAAATTTTTAGGCCCAGAAATGAAAATAATCGGGATTTCTACTTTACCCTAAAAGACATCAAACTACTTGCTCCATTACACAATAAGATAATAACAAAAAATTTCAGTATTGAATTATAATTACTAACACAGCGCTCTTGTTGCCTGCTAGAAAACTAAAAAAAACTAATATTTGCACTTTATGTTTAAGTATTTTAATTCTAAGCCACCTACGTACCTAATCCCATATTTAATATGGGAAGCTCTTCTACCACTGCCACAAAAATGATTACTTACATTACATATATTTTGTTATCGTATCTCATCAGCTGTGAATATAACTATGGCTAGTGCATAGTATGTGTGTGTGTGTGAGAGCATTCTGCAGTCACTTAGAGGATTTCACTATCATCTGTACAGTAATTGGAGGTAGTGAGTTTATGCAGTTTCAATCATTATATTTCTTCCAGAGTATTTGGGTGTATTAGTAGTTGGCTTGATATTTACTGTAATGCTATTGTATATTGTAGTTTTTATTTCCACAACACTTGTATTTTGTGAGAAGTATGTAATATTTGGCTAGGGGAGGAGTGGTTACCTTAATGTACATACATACAAATACTCATGGCTATGAATCCTTAGAAGGGTTAGCCTGGAATCAAAAATTCCTTTGCTACTTTTGGAAGTTGCATGGGGAAAAGATGGTGAAATAAAGGTTGCTCCGCCGCCAACCGCGTCGCCTAAAAATCCCTTAAAAGCCCCGATACCATTAGTTGCCGTTAATCTACACTCTCCAGAAGTTATGGGGTAGTGCTATTCTAAGCCAACACTTCACAGCTTACCTTAATGTATTACTATATTTTAGATTAGATTATTAATTTGTGGAATTTGATATGTGAGTCAGTAGGAAAATTATATATTACTCCTATATCAAAACTTATTTCACAAATATATAAATATTTATTAATATCATTATGATAAGTTATCCTTCACGAATATAATATTGTTTAGTTAGGTAACATATGTAATTTTTAATTAATTCATTGACAATATGTGTGCAAAATATTACTGTGCAATGTATTATTTTGCTCAAATGTGATCTCAATTCTCGTATGTGTGCGTGGTTCGGCTTTTCTTTAATACAAAATAATGTAATATAGAATGTATAATTATGTACAAAATATACATACATACATACATATACTCACGGCTATAAATCCCTTAACGGGGTAGACAGAGCTTTGGAATGATAAATTCCTCAGCCACTTTTTGAAGTTGATTGGGGAAAAGATTATATTAATAAACGTTTTTGGTGACGGGTCTCCAACCACTTCGCCCAAAAATCACTTAAAAAGCCCCTATACCCTTAGTCGCCTCTTACGATCACCCACGGGTAGAAATGGGGTAGTGTTATTCTAAGCCGACACTACACAACACAAAACGACGAAAAATATTTATGTACCTAGGAAGCTATCCATACATTTAGCTAAAATTATCATTTACTTTACCCACCAATATTTCACCTTCTCTTTGCCAGGCTATTAGTTAAACACCTGACTTGCGTTTCTTGTTTATAAAAATAAAAAAATCCTTATTGAAAAAACGTAAATAGCACTTTGTATTGAACCGAAACTGGTTTCGTTAGATGGGCTTCGATATATTTTTTATTAAATAAATAAAATATTACTTTATGCAAACATATATAAGCAGTTTGATATCTTAAAAAATATATATTATGAACGTAATTAATTCAACTATTGGCCATCCAGTGATCGAAATTCGATAACGATTTCAGTAAAATTATTGACAAATATCTTTAGACAAACTGATCTATTCGCAATTTGACCATGGACTGTGACAATAAATAAAAGTGTAAATGTGTGTGTGTCAAATCAATTTCTCGGTAGTGTGTGTTGATTTGATTTTCAAAATAATCATCATCATCATCAGCCCACACTCGTCCACTGCTGGACATAGGCATCTCCCATGGTGCGCCACCTCTTCCAATCCTCGGCCAGCCTCATCCAACCACTCCCGGCCACCTGCTTTAGGTCGTCGGTCCAGCGGGCTGGAGGGCGCCCCACACTGCGTCTGCCAGTGCGTGGTCTCCACTCAAGAACTCGTCAAAATAATAATTTGATCTAAATAACCTCGTATAACTCCCGTTGTATCACTAGAGAAACAAAACTCCTGTGACCAATAGTAACTATTAAAAAAAAATAAAGCCATAGGAATAGTTCTTGTTAAAGATATCATTAATTTTAATAATGGGCAGTCAGCACATATATTTTTTTGTTCCATTCGAGATACATTGGATAGAACTTACAAGTCATAACAATTTCTATACGGGCGTTACGAGGATATAGCAAATAGCTTTATGCACTCCTTCTGTATATAAATAAGTAAATAAATAAACAAATATATACGGACATATTATACACAGGTCAAGTTAGCCTCAAACTATGTAAGACTTTTATTATGGGATACTAACTTAACGATATATTTAATGTTATATAATACATATATATAAATAAAACCCAAGACTAAGAAACAATCATTTATGCTCATCACATAAATGTTGCCCTCAGCGGCGATCGAACCCGCAACCTCCGGACCGAGAGCTAGTCACCTATCCACTCGGCCACGGCTGTCGTTAATATAGATGATCAGTGTTCAAAATAATATAGTCCTCCGTCAGCGCATAATTCCGAAGTTGTATAGTTTGATTTACATATTAATAATGCTTTTACTATATTCATCACCCAGATAGGAAATATTAAGCTACAATTCACCATGTTTTCTTGGATCTGCTTGACAGGCAACAGCAATAATTTAAATCTTCTTGTTCATGAAAATTTCATATGGGGATTATTACTAATAAATAAAAAATAAATAAAGGACAGAAAAATTTCTGAAAAAATCCCGCCAGTGTCGAAATTTTTCTTTCCTTTATTTATTCTTTATTTATTAGGCAACAACAACTTCTACCATTGATATTAGCCGGCACCATTGACGTGCCTTCTGAACCAAGTCATCGTCTTTTCGGATATACTCAACAAACTTATGTACAACTAACGAAGTGCTGCTGCGAGTGAATCCCCCTGGGATTCACTATGCGGCCAGTAGGCTTAAAAAGTTCTAGAGTAGTATGTTGCTTGTAATCTCATCTTTCGATTCAAATTCAGTTACTCCACTTGTTATAAAAACAATTTTAGACCGTCCAAAATCTGGTGTTGCATTTCATCACATCATATATGATAATGTATGATATGTATACATAAACTTCCGACAAGTTTGTTAAAACTGGAACTAACACTGAGCTCACTTCAACGAATTACTTTGAAACGCAGTAGCTCTTTGTTGTAATTAGTCGGATGCCGTGTGTGGATTAATTATTCAAACACTATATTAAAAGTGTAAATTTCAGGCGTCACATAAATGAGTCAGGTGTCCAGCATTGCAAAGATTGAAATAACCTTCACATTTGCAGTGTAATGAACGCGTGGCCCATTTGGCTTCGCCGACATAAAACAGAGCAACACTTCTCGGGACCTAAACTCTGTCTTATTGCTCTTTCTAGTACATCGTCTTATTCATTTCTTCTACCAGTATTTAACGTTGCGAATTTCCGTTTTCGAGATATCTTCAAAGAAAACATCCGTGAAGTCTATATAAATATATATCTCAACAAGGCTGAATTCAAACTCATTCTTTTTTGAGCTGTTAAGTTCAGCAACCTAGTATGAATATTAAATAATGTGATCGTACATAAATATTATTGCATGTGGGTGCGAGCGCGATTAAACATAAATCCTCCCACATCAGATTAAAACACTAGGGTTTTCATCATTTCTCTCATTGAATGGTAGCGAAATACCAAGATAGATTCACTCTCCATATTCATTGTGTCTTAATGGTCAGAGTATCCGATATCGAGCGGATGTTGTAGTTGTGCAGGTGAATCGTGTCTGCTTTCTATGCAGTCACAACGTATCATGAGCAAGTGCTACTCAATGTTGACAACCCTAATAAATTAAACCCACATATGACATGAAAAGACAAAGATCAGACCCAGCACCAAAATTACCTTATGAACTGGAGGCCGTGGTCTTGCCGTAAATACCTTTAGCGAACGGGAAGTACTCTAGTTGATTTTGTGATTTTTATTAAGAGATAAGGTAAAATATTATCTTATTATTTTAAAAGATAAATTTGAAAAGATAGATACAGTTCATTGTACAATTACTTTAAAATCTTGGCATTAAATGCAAGTTCTATATTAGTGAATCAGTGTGACCTTCACCTATTCCTGGTGTAAAGAACATTCAGAATGTACTTTCCTTCTGTTTTCTGGATTTATCAAAGATCTAAAGATATCCATACATGTGTCTGACTGAAGTACATAATGAGCTCAGTTCACAATCTCCAGTACGATGAGAGTGAATTAAAACGTGCAAATGATGCCAAACCGGTTCTTAATATGGGTGTACATAAGTTCCATAATCGCATACAATAAAGGGCGATGGACAGCTATCAGAGTGACCTTTAGCTACTGCATCATAATACGGTATTTCCTTGTGAAGGACCAGTGTAGACGTATGATTCATATTCGACTTGAAGCTTTGTTTGTTTTTAAACACGGCTCGCGTATAGATATTAGCGAAAGCGAGCTGGGCGGCGGCGGTGGCGGCGAGTGGGCAGTATTCGCTCATGTTTTACGTCATTTGGTAATGGTCTAATATCAGTCGAATGCTCCCATTATGTTTGCTAGACATTTTTGTGGGAGTGAGATCGCGTGTTGCTTTCAGATGTCCTCTTTAAAGTTAATTCACATGTCGTTTGTGGAATAGGAAGTTGAAAATATTCCATTGTGTCAATTCATATCAAATGCTTTTATGTTAATATAAATATGCACTGTTTAAATTTAAGTGGCACGATTCATTTTGTTTATCTATGTTGCATTGTTTTCTTCACTCTTCAATCGTGTTTGAGCTGGGATGTTTTTTTGTATTTTTTGCCAAGTTAATCTTTAATTTACTTTGCTCAGCCATCAGTTTCTGAAACCTTCTCAATACACGCCGTTTCTAAAAAAATATGATTGTGCTATGTTGGTAGCGTATTTGTCTTGACCATCAGTTCAAATATAAACCTTTTTTGAAGCACTTTAGCTGATTGGTACCCTCTCATTAATTGAACATGAATTCTCCTTATATTTTGTTTTGTATTCTCGGAAATTATACTAAAAGTTCTCATTAACTATAGTTTACTATTGATAGTCTATTTTGAGGTGACCTAATTGTCATTTATACAAACATTGCAAGTTTAATGACCCAATTAGCTTTCTTATACAGGCCTCCCGAAAACAACAATACATGCTATTTGTATATATTTAAATTCAATGAAATTGTCTTGAAAAATGGACCGAAAATGAATTTCACATTCATACATACATATACTCACAGCTATAAATTCATAAAAGGGGTAGCCAGAGCTTCAGAATCAGAAAAATAAATGTTTTTGGTGATGAGGCTCCAACCACATCGCCCAAAAATCACTTAAAAGCCCCGATACCCATAGTCGCCTCCTACGATTGAACGTGGGAAGAAATGGGGTAGTGCTATTTTAAGCCGACACTACATAGCAAAATGAGAGGGTATGTCTATGTTTGCTTTAGAAATGTTTACATAAAGTTACGAGTAAGTTAGAGTAATCTTAACGTTACGATATAATAGCAGCGATAATTTTTAAAGAAAAATAATGTTTTTTCGTGCCATTTGCCGTTAACGGAATAAATTTTATTATCGGTTAAACATTCAATATCCTTATTTATTCATTTAGCCAGAGCAAAAAATTTGTTATTCGAGGCCTTATTGGATTTTTCGAATTTCTGATGCGCTTAGCTATGTACATACACCCCATTCTAAGTAAAAGTAGATGACGCGTCCATAGATCTTAAGTCACCTTATATAAGTTGCAAATATTGAACACAATATCTTAAAGCTTTATTCGGGAGGATTCCTATATCAACTTCATCTGCTCGTAAAATTTTGAACCATCCTGTACATTCGCGAAAGAGCGTCGCCCTCAAATAAATAAAATGATGACATTAATGAGTAAGCTCTAAAAATGCGAGGGCAACTGTCTAACATTTCAATCGAGCAGGGAACTACGATCGTGTAAAGAATATTTAAAAAAACTATGTCGCACACATAAATAAAACGCGTGGTATAAAGATAATTGAAATATCAAATTCTCTTGACGTGCCACTGTTGAAACTTGCCAATATTTATATATTTGAATCCAAGAAGATCACCGTAATGAAACTGAGTTGAAAAATAAGAGCGATCAGTTCAGATAGGGTTGTTCTGAAATGGCAGTTATTATGTTCTTTACATAAACATAAGATAGCTTTATATTATTATTATAGTAACTCAATAAGACTCAATAAAGAGATCAGAAGTTCAAATACGAAATGGTTTTGTAGAAGAAAATACAGTTTCTTTTAAAGATAAAACGAGGTTCTAATACTTCTGAGCATACGTATTGGGCCGTTCAAGTATTACGTAAGCACAATGGAGGGGTGGGGGGGTCTTTGATTTGCTTATTTTGGATGACGTGGGGGTAGGGGGTCTAGATGAAGATTACGTCATCAAACAGACCAGCGTGAGTTCAAATCCCGGGTCGGGCTTACACCAATTTGTCTTTTCTAAAGACATATTAGTTGTTTATTTATCATGGTTGTTAACGGTGAGGGAAAACATCGTGAGGAAACAGTGTATTCATATAAAACGGCGATAGGCCAGCCCCCTATCACGTGATTACACTGTCCAAGCAAAACGTGGGTACTCTGACCACTAGATGACGATGTCACGTGATGTTCAGAAGTATTGGTACCTCTGCCAACCCCTTCGGACATATACGGTGTGAACGTTTGGGTTGAGCTGAGTTTGAAGCGGAGCTTGAATGAACGATGGACGTATTCATTCCTGAATCGGATGAAAGTGAGCATGCTTACAACACTGAGCAGTAATCCAAGCAATCCAATATCATCTAAATCTTAGAATCATGGATTCGGGTTCACGGACTGAAGACTGTTAATTTAAATTTAATATGTGTACCAAAATTTTTTTTTTTTTTAATGTACGTAAGATTATAATATTCTTGCCCTTACTCTATGTTAAGTAAGGGCAGAAACTGCGTTACGCGTGTGCGCGACGCGGGTCGGGTCAGATTACGCTGGTCGCTTCATAGTTCAATGGGCACTGACCACTATCAGTAGAACCCACACGCCGCGTCCACGCGTGTTTAGAAGAACAGTCAATTTACATTGGTCAGTTCCTAATCTGCTATGAAGCGGCCAGCGTAATCTGAACCGACTCGCGCGTGCACACGCGTTACGCAGTTTCTGCCCTAAGGGACAAAAATATCGTATTAGTAAAATCTAATCTCTATTCTAAATAATTTTCTTATTTTTAAAAGTATAATTATAACATTATAATTAAATTATAATATAAAAAAAAACATTTATGATTAAACAACGTTTACGTAAATTACGTTTCCTTTATTGATTTAGAGAAGGCGTATGATAGGGTGGTAAGAAAGTGTTTATGGGAGGTGGTATCCAAGTTCGGTTTGGGGAGTCAACTTATACGTGCATTGGTATTACTCTATGAGGATTCTAGTGCATGTGTAAGAGTAAACGGGGAAAACACTGACTGGTTCGGAATATTCAATTTGTTCATGGATGACTGTTTGACAGAGTTGCGTGAAAGTGATTATGGACTAAGAATGAGTGGATTCATCATTAAATGCCTCTTGTATGCTGACGATCAAGTGCTACTTGCATCGTCGGCAGAAGAGCTGCAAGAGATGATAAATATTGCATGTTAGTCTTTTGTAAGATCTGTCAATCGGTGTCTGAAAAGGCCCGAATGGCTGTGCATGATGCTGTTCTTGTTCCTACGCTTATGTATGGAAGCGAATGTTGGGTGTGGCAGAAGAAGCATGAGAGCAGAGTGAATGCAGTAAAAATGAGATCCCTCAGAAAAAATTGTAATGTTAGATTATGTGACCGAGTGAGAAATAGTGTTATTCGTGAAAAGTGTGGTGTGAAAGATGATATTGTAAGAAAGATAGAAAAAGGAATGTTGAGATGGTTTGGGCACATAGAGAGGATGGATGATAGAAAATTGGTAAAAGGGATCTATAGAGCTAGTGTAGATGGTAATGTTAGTAGAGGACGACCACGGAGAACACACTTCGACCAAATTGAGAGTGTGCTCAAAAAGGCTGGCGTCCGAAGTATGAAGAATAAAAGAGCATGTATGAAAAGATTGATGGATAAACGAAGCTAGAGAGGTTTGTCAGGATCGTACGAAGTGGCGATCAATAGTCTCTGCCTACCCCAATGGGAATTAATGGCGTGATTATATGTATGTATGTATATATATAACGTTTACGTAAGCATAGGGGAAGGGGGTAAGAGCTTTGCTTACTTTTGCTGACAAGGGGGATGTGGTGGGGGGGGTAACTAATTGTAATAAATCTGCTTACGTAATATTTGAACGGCCTCTATGCCACAAGAGTTTTTGGTACCAGAAATAAAGCTGTGTTATGTTAATTCGTAAAGTTCCACTTTAACCATATCATTATGCTCTGCTAAGATTAAATTTAAACAAAATTAAATTACTATACTAATAAGATTGTTTTTAGATCCTAAACAGCTTCTTTGTGCGACTAAATTCCATCAAGCGCTTACTGTGTTTATTTTGTTGTTATACAGCCTGGCGTCTTTTATTCTACTAGTATATCTGGGGTTATCGACTACTGCCACTTCATATAAAGCTCTTCGTATTACTAAGTTCAATTTTACGAGCACCTTCAGTACCGCTAACCCAAACGGCTGTTCAAATTCCTAGCACGGTTGGTAGGTTCGTGTAGTGGATCGTCAATTGCAATATTTGGGACCTTTCACGTGAAATGTGGCGCAGCTCTACTAGCCGTGCACCAACGTAACCTCGCATCGCATGCTTGACGCGCGTAAAACAATTAGAACGTCCGGTTACGAAATCATAACACTTCCCCAAAGCAATGCTTGTGGAGCATACATATAACACCTTGTTGCTAACAGTCTGTAATGGCGAGATGAGTAAATTTATAAAAACTGTATAGATTTTAATGTTTAAAATTTCATTACATCACCCTTTGTGTGCATTGACTGTTTTGTAATTTTTAAATACTGTTTGTGTGTTGTGTATTTGTATGCAACAAAGTGTTTATTATTAATATTACATCATCCAACTACCACCAAAAATAAATTCTATACCTGATTTGCTTCTTATGCTAGGAAGGTGTTGAAGGATGGCACTAATCTAACGCGGCACTGAACTAAAACTTCGAGAATCAAACATATTCATAATGAAAAGTTTCTGATAATGTTTACAAATTATACCTACCTAAAGAACGTAAACTTTAGGCATCATGCGAGCCGATATTGTTTGTAAATATGGAAATTAATGCATGCAGGAAAAGGTAGACGTGGCAGGAAGGTAGCTCATAAGGTTTAAAATCATAAGTGCGAACCCGCTTTAATAATATTTGCCCACTTTGCGACTTTACCTGCCAAAAGGTTGCCGACCACTGTTTCGCCAGATCCATGCGGATCTTTAAATCCGATTTATTTTATAGGTATAATATCCGTATTTCATGTAGGATAAATCTGTAATTTTCTGTATTGCCTATTCCCATTTCAATATTAACGATAAAACTTATGTTATTTTAATTAAGTTTAGTGATAATCAGAAAAATCTATAGAAATACTTTTTAATTAAAAATATATCAACCAAAATTTCATATATTTTGAAGCAGTGGCAACCCTGAATTACTGGCCAACACGAGAAAGTATTCTTCAGAATTTATTGTCTTTCTGTGTGTTTTCTTTCACATAACTTGAGTTAACTGCGTTTCGGTTCTCGCAAACTGTCTGATCAACTAGCGGCCTTATTAGCTGTGTTAAAATATTATCGCTGTCGTAGCCAGTAATTATATTACAATCAGTTAGGTTACGGTCTTTAACTCGGTGTGGCCTTTCCCCTAATGAACAATTTCGTTGATGAAAATTGTCGATTTAGTATTGCTGAGTCCCAAAATAATATTCAAAATACAAATGCTAACTTTGCCGAATATTAATAAAATAAACCCATAATTAGTTGTTGATTGGAGCATATAAATACGCTATATAAATATAGTTGTAAAACACTACCTTGTAGTACAATGGCGTTCATCATCATCAGCGAAAAGACGTCCACTATTGGACATAGGCCAAATCCAAAGATCTAACAACGAACACTCCTATGCTGCCCTCATCTATCGGCTTCCCACGACTTTCCCCAAATCAACGGTGCAACCTGTACAAGTAGCTACCCCAGAAATTAAATTATTCATTATCTACAAAGCAAGTTAAAGAAAATTAAGAAATCGATATTATATTCTCTTCCCATTAGTTTTCTATTCTATCCTATTGAATGTGCGTGCATGTTCTAAATCCATCTTATTGCAGCTGGAGAGTATCGACGATGAACCGTGGCGGGCGGGTGGAGGTGACGCCGCCGGAGTGCGCTCTGGCCGCGGAGATGTTCGACCACCTCTGCTCCGCGGGCACCATGAAGCAGATCCTGGCCTTGCACCGCGAGATCTGCAACACCCTCAACCTCAAACCCAACCGCCTGCCTGACTTCTATCCCAAACTGAAGGTACGACTATCTTGTTACTGCATTTGCGATTCCGCATGGGTAGATCTTGATTTCATTGATCGATGTTGTATGCCATGAACGAGTATAAGAATTAATTCTGTGAACTAAATATTCTACTTGCATTACCTTCTACTTGCAAACTATATCGCTTTAGTATACAGAAGAAGATTAGGTAAGAGCTCATATTGTTGTGTTCACTACCATGCACATTGCACACCGTATTTACTAATTAGTGTTATGTATCCAAACATTAGAATAGCTTTTTGTTTATTATATTTCTAATAATTAATAAACATGGGTTGTATTCACATGATGTAATCTCTCCCAAACAATTTCGTTAAGTCACCAGGGATTTAATGAACTGAATGCTGAGTATTATATGAGAAGGTTTTTATCATGATACTGAAAAAACCCCCTATTCAGAAATAGAAAACCATTTTATTTTCGATGCCCTATAAAAGGTAAAAATTTATACTTAATGTTGGTGAAAAAAAAACATAATTATTACTTCTAATATTATGTATGTACGAGGAAGGCACTGAGTGGTTATTTTGAATGGTTTTTTATATCAGGGTTTGACTGCGTTTGCAAGATACATCAATTTCTATTACTTATTTTATAATGATTGCATTTGTACCGTGCTGTCAATAATTTTATTTTTGGGGTTTTACAGTTGTGTAAGAATCTAGATATAAAAATATTGTCTTGTACGACATCAAGACATCCGCATATTATTCTGACTAGATGGAAGTGTATTCACATTTTACAGCAATTTATGGAAATAATGACTTTATACATACTTAAAATAAAGAATTAATGAGACTCATACTACACTTGCTCTTTGAGGCCCCTGCGTAGCTCATGCTGGTGATATTATCATGTACGAGGGCTGCTATTTATGTATCCGGAACTGGCCACTTACAGAACAATAATTTAAAAAGTAATTACATCATTTAAAAATAGAACTCTTTAGCTTTAGAATACATTTATTTTTATGTGACTGTCAATTGTTTTCACATCGTAGCGTCATTTTGAAAATTGCGTGTCTTCACCACCATGGATTTAACTCGTGAACATTTTCGTGCCATGATTTTTTACGATTTTCGGCGTGGTCTAACTCAAAAACAGTGCATCGATCAGCTTACTTCGACTTTTGGGGATGAAGCACCCTCAAAGACCACTGTGTATCACTGGTTTAGCGAGTTTAATCGTGGACGATCTAAGCTTACTGATGAAATTAAAGAAGGTCGCCCTAAAACGGTCGTTGTACCTCAAAACATCGATGCTGTCCGGGAACTAATAACTCAAGATCGTCATGTTACATATCGTGAGATAGAGGCATCTCTGGGCATTAGTATGACGAGCATACATAAGATACTTCATGAACATTTAGCTGTAAAAAAAATTTGCTCCCGTTGGATTCCGCACAACTTGAGTATTGATCAAAAACAGGCTCGTGTCGATTGGTGCAAAGAAATGTTAAAAAAATACAACCGTGGTGCGTCAAAAGCTGTTTATAATATCTACACAGGTGACGAATCTTGGATCTACGCTTACGACCCCGAAACTAAGCAGCAGTCCACGGTGTGGGTGTTCCAAGATGAGCCGAACCCAACAAAAGTTATTCGTGCAAAAAGCACATTGAAGCAAATGGTCGCTTGTTTTTTTGGTATAAATGGCCATGTAGCTACAGTGCCTTTAGAGAATCGTAAAACTGTTAATTCGGAGTGGTATACGACCATTTGTTTGCCGGAAGTCTTTGAACAAATAAGAAAGACTAACCGACAACGTAGAATCATTCTGCATCACGACAATGCTAGCTGTCACAGGTCGGCCGTCACAACTCAGTTTTTAGAAGCTCAAAAGATCGAATTGACAGGTCATCCGCCGTACAGCCCTGATTTGGCACCCAATGATTTTTATTTATTTCCAAATGTGAAGAAAAAATTACGTGGTCAACGTTTTTCGAGCCGCGAAGAGGCAGTCGATGCGTTCAAAATGCACGTTTTGGAGATACCTCAGTCTGAGTGGAAAAAGTGCTATGAAAATTGGTTTCAACGCATGCAAAAGTGTATAGATCTGAGCGGCGAATATTTTGAGAAGCAATAAAACCATATTAATTGATATATGTTTGTTTCTTTTTTTTATTCCGGATACATAAATAGCAGCCCTCGTAGAAGGTTGAGCAAACGGTGGTTTTTATTGAAAGAAAAATGATTGACGGTCTAAACATATTGGACTGGTCATATAATCACTATTGTACATACAGATGTTTAAAATATACATAAGTATAGTTTTAGTTCAAAGTCTAACCTTGTGGCTGTATACTGCATTGTCTATAAATATTTAATAAAAAGTCCTTGATTTGTTGGAAGTAACGGTTAAACAAGTTATGTACAGAAAATAAAAAATAGTGTTATTCGGTGCATAGGGAAGAAAAACATAAAATAAGCAAATAATTTAGAGACAGTAAAATTTTATATAAATAAACGTTACGTTATATTGTGATCCATTCAATGATGTAATCCATTTACTCTCGAACCTCATCGATATTGGAAAACATGTAAAAGTTTGGATTTCGTGGGATATTTTCAATAAATACATATTCATTGCAGCATCTACTTAGAAGATGGAGTGTTTAATAAAAATATCACTCGTAAAGCAATTTTCTCTTTTCACATTTGCATCCTATTTTTTGGTTGGTGTTAATTAGACCATTGTGGTTACTCATTACGTTATTTTAATGTACTTGTTTTTGACAGTGATCTTATCGCATGAATCGATTTCTTTGACAAATATTTTTCAGACGTTTTACATACATACATATACTCACGGCTATAAATCCCTAGAAGGGGTAGCCAGAGCTAAAGAATGAGAAATTCCTCAGCCACTTTTGGAAGTTGCGTGTGGAAAAAGATGTTAAAATGAAGGTTGTTGGTGATGGGTCTCCAACCGCATCGCCCAAAAATCCTTTAAAAATCCCAATACAATTAGTCGCCTTTTACGTTCGCTCACTGGAAGAAATGGGGTAGTGCTATTCTAAGCCGACACGATTATACTTTCAATAATTTAGTCTGTCTACAGGTTACAGCTAAACCATTCCTTTTTTCGGCTCGGCCAGATGTTGTTACACGAGCGTGATAGCATAATTTAAAGACTATATCAAATATCGATATTTATTGGAAAACTTTATTTCTAAACGAGCTATAATGAAATCAATGCATTTAAATTTATATTTATTGCGTATTAAAATAGAAAACTTGGATATTAGATTTGCAATAAACTAGCCTGCTTGAAGCCGTTTATACCTTGGAATAAAATAAACATAATAGAGCTTCTAACAAGGGTAGCTTACAAATGAGGTACATTTATTTAGACTAAAACCATAATTTAAGACGCAATAATCCACCAGTAGCTTACATTGCACAATAAACTTACCGTGAGGTTAAAAACTAACATTTCTTATTTACGCCAACGTAACACAGCGATTCCCTAAATTTATTTTGTTGTAACTGAGAATAAAACTAGCAAATAATTTCTAGTAGTAACGGTATTGTCACTATAAATATCAATTGTTATTTTGTTTAAAAATATTATGCTTGTAGTATTACGTAAAAAGTAAAACTATATGTATTATCTGTTTAAATAGAACAGTGTTGACGACTCAATCTTTTCAGTTTAAATACCAGTTGGAAAACATTGCAATAGATTTTTCTCCAGCAACTTTGCACCGCACACACCGAAACTCTGGCTCAATGCCACACAAATATTTTGGACGCGTTGTTCTGTGCTATGCTTACTAACCTATTATTATTTATTGCTTCGTTTACCTGAGCATAACTCTGTTGTAATGGATCAGTATGATGCCATACGATTTTAATATACTCAAATGTTTTGGGTTCGTTATGCGATACATATCGTAAATAACCTATTTATGATATAGTTGGTTTAATATTAATATGTCATGTGCCTTATTCGATGTATGGCCTGAAATAATAATTTGTGTAGCCGGTACTACTCGTACACATGTACGTTTCACGCATCGCGTACGGTTATCTTGCAGCGATGCGACGGCTCGCCAGGCGCAATGAAAGTTTGTGGTAACTGCGCGGTGCGGTTGCATGTATAATCATTATTTTATTAACAACTATTTCAAGCCTGTGGTTTCCGACTAATGGACACTTTTTTATCTTATGCATTTCCATGTGAATAATATAATTGTGACGAACTTTTCTGTAACTCACTCTATGCCTTGTAATCTCTAAAAGACTATTTATAATAAATAAATAACCCGTGAACTTCTCGCCTTTAACGATGATAAAATCTTTAAAAGCCTGTGCATTTCAATTCAACTCAACCATTGATTATGCGGCGGATGAATAATACATACTTTCCGCATATATCACCTAAGTGCAAATAATTTTAAAATTCCTTACATAGATTTCCTTTTATATTTTGCGCATAGATGAGAATTTGTTTTGATCATTGGAGTGCTAGACATTTTCTTGAATACCTCACTTATACAAAAAAAGTTTATATTTACCAGTTTAACAGACATGATCAAAAAGCCGTGGTTGCTCAGTATTGAGAGCTGGTCTCTAATTAAGCAGGTACGTGTTCGAATTTAAAGTTATATTTTAAAGCGCAAGGATTATCGGAATGTTTAGAGATTAATTGCATGTGTCACACGCTTGTGGTTTACGGAATACATCATACAACATAGAACTTCTGAACGTACTCGTATACAACTAGCATGTTTTGTTCAAATCAATTCATAAATTGGTTTACGATCAGACATATCATGTACAATGTACATACGTCAATATTACAATTCAATTTTACCCATGTAGATTTATTCGTCTGAAGCCGCAGCTGACGTAGACCTTGTTTTCTTGGTATAATCGATGAAGGTCACTTTGGTTGCTCAAAGCTTTGTCTGTAGCAATCACATTAATACTTTAGCATATCGCTTATATGCAGGTGAAATAACGTTTTACTGCGTCCATTAAACATTCCACTCAATAGAGTTCTACTAGTTTGAAAAACCAAGACTAAAAGTCCATTACTCAGGATATCTAACATGTATAGTAAGGTAGATTGATACCAACTGAAACTTGATTTTGTTTTCCTGACTACTGGAGAGGACAGGTGGTCCGTCTTTGTCTCCCTAAATAGCGCTAGTAGAACTATAACTATATTTTACTAATTTAAGAAACATAGAAGTACAAGCAGTAATTATTATTTTTTAATTAAAAATTAAAAAAGTCCGTAATCTCTCTCAATCTGAATACCGATCTACTTTATACGAAACAAGGCGAAGAAGAACAAAATTAAACCATTCGTAATAAGGTTTTAGTGAAGTTACAACCATTGAAGAGCTTGTGTTAAATCATTTATAAGTATCATTGCTGATTAATAATTTCTACCTACCCCAGCAAAAATCAAGTAGAATCTATGTATAGAGTGAAGAGTAGGACATAGACAGGAAGTTGTATATAATTTATTTCCTAAACTCGAAATGTAATTGTCTTCATAGCTTTAAATGTCCATAAGTATATAATAACTAAGTTTAATTAATTATAATTATATCAATTAATATAATCCATTGTAAAACTCACGCCGACATAGCACGTAATAAGAAGGTTGAAATTTTAATGAGTGGTTAACTAATGTGTAATTATAATTGCATGCGAGTTGTTATGCGCTCTGTCTGCAGCTACGTTCATTTTCGTTTATCTGAAGCAGTAGTTGTGATGGCTGGTGACCTACTCAGCGATGGACAGCGCATAATGCACATTTTATAGGCCGTAATATAACCATTGCAAGGGTCTTAATAGAAAAATGAGCTGTGGTATGCCACTAGCACTGCCTTCGTAGTCGAACGGTTAGAGCGCATGGCATGATCCAGAGGTCTCGATTTCGGTTCTCGGGGACACAATTTTGGTGCGGTTTACAAGTATTTAGAATTCTTTGGGGGGTAAAGCAATCGGTTCCGGCTACTGTCGAAAGTACTCCATATTGTGCCAATACGCACTAACCAAGCGTGGTGGAATATGTGTAAATTATCCTATGCAGGTTAGGCTAAAACTTCTTGCTAGCTATCTATTGTCGCTTAGTGCTATCCTGGAAACCTTATCGTGCTTCGTTTACAATCATCTATTGGCTCAACTTATTCACACATAATATTTCTAGACGTCTTTCTCTCGAAGTATTGAATTACTAACAAACCGAACTATGCGGTGAAGGTAGTGTAAAATTTTATGCGAGAGTTCGCAGGTAGCAAATCATCAGTAAGGATTTCTCAAATAGTTCCTTTGAAAGTCTATATCCTTAAGAAATCTCCACGCTTCAGTTGAATTTAGATTGTTCAGTAAAGTACGGAATATCTTTTGAATGTATTTTCAAATATACTCTATTTAAACTCTTGCCAATATACTTCGACATAATTTAATTGTAATAAATTCATAACATTATTATGCCTAAGTTACGAATTTGTTATTTATTCACTGAAATATAACAAAGGTGATGATAAGTGGCGCTTTATCAGCCATCTAACACCAACTCTTCAAATAAACATAATTTTCGTTTCCTTCATAAGCTAAAAGTGGCCGGTAAATGTACGAGATTATTCTTATATAAAATATCTTTGTATCATGATGATGGAAACATAAGTGCTTGTGATTATAATGAATGAACTTATTCATTATAATGATGCTGTGTAGCGTCGGCTTAGAATGCTGTGTAGTGTCGGCTTAGAATAGCACTACCCCATTTCCTCCGATGGGTGTACGTAGGAGGCGACTAACGGTATTGGGGCTTTTTGGGATTTTTGGGCGATGCGGTTGGAAACCCATCACCGACAACCTTTATTTCACCATCTTTTCCCCACACAACTATCCAAAAGTGGCTGAGGAATTTCTAATTCCTTAGCTCTGGCTACCCCTTCTAGGGATTTATAGCCGTGAATATATGTATGTATGTATGAACTTCTTCATTACAATGAATAATGTGCTGATCATATTTTCCTCTTACTTGCTATACCTCGGAAAGTGATGGTCCATTTGTTGATCAACACAAAAGATATCTGTATTTTACAAGGGCTTTTACCTTTTTTATACTCACGGCTGCTATCCCCTCAAGGCGAAGTCAGTACAGTATGATAAAAAATTCTCGAAGAGTTCGTTCTTTATGAGAATCATGGATGACTAAAGGGACGCTAGGGCTAGACGCGTCGGCTTAAATAATAACTTATCAACATCTTTCAGTAGGCTTTGTTTGTGCAATACGAATTATGCAACATTTTTAATTCATATATGGGCGTAATCGTAAACACCAACCTTTATTTCACAAAGGGTTCCCTCGTTCTTAGCCGCCTCTTACGAACTTCTCTGGATATTGAAACTTTGGCTAACCCTTTTTTTCGTCCGGTACCTATCTAGTTAGGTGTTATATATATTTGATAAAACTATTTCTGGCGCAAAGGCAGTACTTGTCAAACAATCGATTTACCTTTGTATAGTGTGCTCAGCGAAGTTTAAAGACAAACGAAGTCGTGTTGTAATAGCGAAATGTGAGATGCTATGCGATAGTCGTGTTTTTACCAATTAAAATTGCATCTGATTGTGTACTATTTTGATTGCATAGCGTGTCTGACTGAACACTTTTAGCTTGCTACCATTTGCCAAATATTTTCCTTGCTAATTATCCTATATTGGATTCTACTCTTGTAATCAATAGTAATATATTTAACGTTAAGCTATTTTATCAACGTGTAAGGTGGCATATAACGATAATAATTCATGCAAAAAAGTATTTTAAAACTTAGATATAAACAGGCTGTGTAGTGTCGGCTTAGAATTGCACTAACCCATATCTTTTCGTGGATGTTGTACGAGGCGACTATTTTGGAGAATCTTTACGTACTCATCGTTAGAGGAAATGATTTCCGAGAATCCAGACATCTAATGATAATATCACGGTAGTAAAAAATACTAAAATTGAAGGTCTGTATTGTCGCAGGTCGCATGCTCAGCCTTTTCAGTAATAAATAAAGTCGAATCCGAAGCTTCGGACTAGTTACTCGCGACTAAAAGAGTTGTCCTCTTTATAGGCCCCTAAGGCCTATTGGTAAAATTTAATAAAAGTACATAAATTGGATCCTTTTAATCATAAATCATCATGTTGTTGAATGAACCCGTCTACACACAGTCTGATTAGTTTATTTAATTATCACTATAGTTTTGTACGATTACGAGTTTTTACACCGAAATATGTTGGCACACTCTGTATCCTAATCGGAGTTATAGCTTTCATCTTGAGCTTTGACAAAAGCCTATGAAGTTTTCTACTTACTTTAATTAATTTGAATGCAGCAATACTCATTACAACCAAAGAAAATGTAAGATTCTAATAAAATTCGTCATGCCGTAATAGTAATCATGTGAATTCATTCATGGGTTTCCCAAGAATGGGTAGCCAGAGCTTTAAAATTAGAAATGCTTCAGCCACTTTTGGGAGTTGAGTGGAGAAAATACTGTTGATGATGGTAATGCAATCGCATCGCCCAACCATCATTTAAAAAGACTAAAACACTCTTAGTTGCGTCTTACGACACCAATGGGAAGAAATAGGTTAGTGCTATTCTTAGCCTACACTTCACAGTTATGAAAAGTCGGAGCTAAAACAATATAATAAAATTTAGCTGTCTCTCAGAACTTGGTATTGTAAATAAGTTAAAAAAAACGTTTGATCCTCTTGGTACAAGGTGTCCTTTTCCCAAGCTTGCTTAATATTTATATATGAATCCAAATATAATATTCCTAATAATCCATTTAGCTGATTGATGGGAGTTTTGTGAAACTAGAATAAAATATATATGTAGAAAAATTTAAAATATGTAATTATATACATTTTGAATAATGATGGTAAACTATTGTTATAGTAGATATATTTAACGGGAACGTTAGGCGCTAAAAGACAATAAAGAAACCCACCCGTTAAATTTGGTGGTAAACGTCCGATATTGCGTAGTGATTACTTGAATTGAATTCTGCACAGCATTTATAAGGGTATAAAGTAATATGAAATTTTTATATAAGAACTTTAGTAGCTAGAAAACTCACGTTTTTTGTTTTTAAAAACGTGAGTTGGTAAAAAATTACAAATTGTTGGTTTGCTTGCGAATTTTATATGGCTTGGCTGCGATTTCAATAGTCGAAAGTTTATAATTAGGAAATGATTGTTCTGAATTATAGTAACTTTTTGAAGAACGCATAACATTTTTCCTAGTTAGCAATTAGTATAAAAGTTTGCACTTTGCAAGCAATCAATTATAAAGGTTTCGTTATTTAAATTAAGTTTGACATACAATTTAGTAAGTAAATAAGTCGTAAAGAATTTCATAACGCAGAAATTAGTGTTCTGTTTCTTAGTGTAGAATCTAGGTCATGAATAAAATGTGAAAGACAAAACTTTAAAAAAAGAATTCATCTCAAGAATTGGAATGCACTTTGAGTTATTAACAAGTAGTTCAATTGTACTAGTTAGATACATTCCTATATTCACGCCCTTAGTTCCCAGTGTGTTAGGCAGAGACTATCAATCGCCACTTTTTACGATCCTGACAAACCTCTCTAGCTTCGTTTACATCCACTAATCTTCTTATACATTCTCTTTTATTCTTCATACTTCGAACGCCTGCCTTTTTGAGTGCAGTCTGTCTTTATCTTTTAGTTAGATATGTATAGTTATTAGTTATCTCCCAATAGAGATAGTCACTTGATATTTTTGATCTTCTGAAATTATACTTCACTAGTACCTAAGGTTATGTACGCGCCTTATTTTGATTATCTTAGAATAAACCCATTTTTTGTCAAACTACCAAACGCAACGTTAATGTCATAACTCGTATCATCCAAGAAGCAGTGACAATAATCCTCTGAACATCTTGGAACTTATTTTTTATTGCCTGGTGTTAAGAGTACCCACGTATTCTCGGGCAGTGCATCCACGTGACAGGGGGCAGATCTACTGCCGCTTTGCACAAATAGTCTGTCATATGACTAAGTATACGAACGCTGCCGTGTTGGTTTATTCACGATTTAGTTATGACAAATTAGCCTTACATACGATTTAAGAAAATTCACATTGTTTTACCCCCGAATGACGATCCGTGCCCTACCTTTACAATCGGTAATCGGTGGACTTCCCGCTATTTATCAAGGTTGTTTGTTACATACAAATTACATATCTTTTTCACTTAAGGGCTAAAAGTTAGATAAGATGTTAAAAAGAGTAGCCGCTTGAGTAATTGGTTAGTAACATCATAGTAAAATGACAAATATGTCTTTTCTTTCTTTATACTATTACATCAGCCCCTATGATTGCATTCAAACTACTGGATAGTTAACACCAATACACTTATCAGATTATCGTCGTGAGTGCACCCACTGGTAGCTCTACGGTAACGCATAGCTGCTTAATCAATTATGCACAGCACAGTTTACTTGTTCATTCGCATAGACTGTCTATCGATCCGGTGTGCTTCGTAAAATGTTGGCGAAATTAATTAATGGCGATGCGTGCGTTCTTTTTCGTTCGCGTTTAATTGTGTCATTAATTATATTGTCCGTATGGCTCGCTTATCTTCTCGGTTTGTTGAAGCTCTACTGTTCTTACAGCTCTTGCATTTTATTCATAGCTCATTACCATCCTACGCCTGCCGAAACGTCATGTCACAATACTAACTCTGGCAGTAACACCTCATCGAAGACAAAGACGAAATTAGCAATGAGCGCGCGCGGAAAACATATGAGTTTGTTGTTCGATAGGCCATGGTCAGGTTTATATTTGATGTATTGTCGGTCGGTTGGTACTCGTATTATGGTACTCGCATGTAGAGATGGATTCGCATATTTTACGACTGTCTTGGCCTTAGTCAAAAGCTGGAGAACAAACATTGATATATGTATGTTTTTTTTTATTTATGTGCTGTATAGCTTCAGCTTAGAACAGCACTAATCCATTTCTTCCCGTTGGGTGGCATTCGAGGATTTTTAAAAATATTAAAGTTTTTTTTAAGTTATTTCTGGATGATATAGCTGACGACCCATAACGAATCATCCTTTATTTTACAAACTTTTCCCTACTCAACTCCCAAAAGTATCTAAGGAATGTTTAATTCCAAACTGACTTTGATACACTTTTTTTGAGGTTTTCATTTGTGAGTATAGTTACCAAGGAGATAATAATACATGTCGAAACAAACATGAGTCCAAATTAATGCATTCCGGTTCCTTAATTTGTCATATATTTCTTCAAATATTCTAGTCTAAATTATAAAACGATAATTTTTGTTCTTACCTTGTATTATTTTTTTGTCAATAGAAATAGACATTATTTGTAAATTTATAAGCCAAAATTGTACTGACGTAGAAAATGAAATACAAAATACAGTATAGTCTACTTAATATGAGTACTATATCTCCGTTATACGGACTTCGAACAAGGCGTTACAACAAAATTGACGACCGCCGTGTCTTTTTAGTTATAGCTAGATGATGTTTGCTGTGTAGTGTCGGCTTAGAATAGCACTACCCCATTTCTTCCGGTGGGTGTACGTAAGAGGCGACTAACGGTTTTGGGGCTTTTGAGGGATTTTTGGGCTATGCGGTTGGAGACCCATCACAAACAACCTTTATTTCACCATCTTTTCCCCACACAACTTCCAAAAGTGGCTGAGGAATTTCTGATTCCTTAGCACTGGCTACCCCTTCTAGGGATTTATAGCCGTGAGTATGTGTATGCATGTATGATGTTTTTAGTATATAGTTGGATGATGATTGGAATCCAATAATTGATTTTAATGAATAATATCGGTTTTTGTCAGTCACTACCGTTTATTATATATTTAAAAAGAAAAAGAAAAGAAAAGAAAAGAAAATATTTATTCGTTGCATACAAATTTAAAACACTTAAACACAAAAACAAACAACAATCACAGTAAATCCAGATGAAAATTAAAAAGTCTTGCAACGAAAGGGTTGCTAACTCAGCGTATTGTTGTGAGTGTAACCTCACAACACTGATTTTCAGTTAGCACCTGACAATAAAATGACATACGGTCTCATTCATAATACATAAACCCAAAAACAAAATACTAATATAATTATCATAATAAACAGGAATTAATAAAATATAAGCATATAATTAGTCAAAATAAAGCATAGTATATTATAAAGATATAAATTAAGATATAAATAAACCATAGACGAGACTGTATTCGCTATACCTAATCAGCTTAGGGGATAGGCGGTATTTAAGGTATAGGCAGTATTTGAGGGATAGGTGGTACTTAAGGCATAGGCGGTATTTAAGGGAAAGGCGGTACTTTAGGGATATGCAGTACTTATTATTTGTATATGATGCCGTCGGATTGTTATGATAGTAGAGGATGACCACGAAAGAAGCATTTGAATGAAATAGAGAATGAATCGTACAAAGTAGCGATCTCTAGCCAATAGTCTCTGCCTTCCTCAATGGCAATTAATGGAGCGAGTATTCGTGTATGCCGTCGTTGGTGCCCATAGTATAGAGCTCTCTATCTCTTATGTGTATATTTAAATACGTAACCTTTTGTGTTTGTAAAAACATATTTTACATTACACAAAACATCTCCGCTTTCTCATTATTCTTTGCTAATCCTCACAATAATATATTAATACTTGTAATCATATTGCAATACTTTTCATTGTTTGTATAGTACCTTGTCTCCTGAGAACGCTAATTCTTATTTTTGCACAGGTGTGTAATTCGATACTTTTAAAAACATGGACCCACCAACGTCTTTTGTCTTTAGAAGTTTAGTTTGGGCACCTGGTGGTTTAATCAGTGTATTGCAATGTCTTACTGAGAAAACGAAGTACAACGTTGACAAATATCATGAATTGTTGATGTTTGGCATTTCAATTGTGACATCTCGCGTTACATCTGCATTTTGTTTTGAATTTATCTTTTTGATTACGTGAACGGGTGGTCTGAATGGATGATTAAGAGATTCAGCTGTCTTAACTTCTATTACATGATATTTGGTATCAAATTTGGAATGAGCCATCCATATAGGTCTATGAAATCTCTGAGCTGCAGTTAGATAATTTTGCAGATATAATGCAGTTAGATAATGTTTTTTTTGGTCTTTTGGGGGTTACTCTGAGTACCAGATGATAATATCACGTGATGTTCAGATGTAATAGAAACTCTGCCCAACCCCTTCGGGGACAAACGACATGGACATTTTAGTTTGAATTTGTATAGTAAAATCTCTCAATGAAAATTGGTTTCAAACTAAATAAAGATACATACAAATACTCACGGCTATAAATCCCAGACCTAAAGAATTAGAAGAAGTAGCCAGACCTAAAGAATTAGAAATTCCTCAGCCACTTTTGGAAATATGAGTGGGGAAAAGATGGTAAAATTAAGGTTGTTGGTGATGGGTCTCCAACCGCATCGCCCAAAAGTCCCTTAAAAGCCCCAATACCGAGTAGCCTCTGACGTTCACCCACCGGAAGAAATGGGGTAGTGCTATTCTAAGCCGACACTACACAGCAAATAAAGATGTAGTACTTAAACAGTAGTTTTGCACATAAAGTACATTTATTGAAATCCGTCGATACGAGTATATCTATAGTGAATACTGCGTATGAAAACACTAACCTAAGTTTGCATTTAAGTTTACTGTCTTTTAAATGTCTCTTTTTACGAAATGCCTCGCGAGTCTCACTCGCACTTAACAAATTGTATCGTATATTAAAATCACGCTATATCGATATATACATGGCGACATTGATTTTATTTAGTATTATTAATCCCGATTCTCTACTCCTATATTTTTCTTGTACCTCCTCACACTGATTGTTATCATACTGTTGTGATAATGTTATCTAGTTAGTGATTATCCGAATTCTCAATGAATTTGCGATGGCGGCCCGATGTTGAGTAATATAACTTATCTGTTGCGATTGATCAGCGTTTGCGTTCTATTCGACGAGATAAACATCGTTGCATTCTTTAATCAACTCATAAACATTCATAATATTTACTGTTTTACTTGCCACTGTTTTTAAATACAAGGAAGTAGATGCCGTTACAGTGATTGGATGATGTACTTCATACTGCAAACTTATTACTGAAATTACTACACGTTTCATTACGTATGAACTGAAATGTGTCAGCCCTTTTTGAACGTTAGGATATGGTCAAGTAGAACAACCTGACAGTTGTGCCTAACTAGGTGGTAATGTCATATAGTCTATTCATATTAGTCTATCCTGTCTCAGATAGCCGTGTAAAAAAGATATGAATAGTATTGTTTCATGCTCGCAAATGTGAAATTGTTATGTATGACATGATGATCAAAATGGATGCTATTGTTTTCACTTTCTGAGAGAACTATTATATTATCGAAATTTCATTTTTGTTGGTGTATTAGGTATACAGGTTACAAAATGATTAATTTGTAACAGTTTTGAGTAAAAATTTTGTTTGATTAAGTGAGGCCTGCGGTGCACTATTAGGATGATTATAGTGTAACTGTTGTGTACCTTTATGTTCACTATCGGACGTTATTACTGACGACGTAAAGAGGGCTTTTTAAAAATTAATACCTTTAGCAGTCCATCGGCAACGACAATAATTAATGGCATAACTCGCTGTATTGTTGTTTAGTTCGTACCATAATTATTGCATAGTAATTTTCCGGATTCCGTATTTGGTGCCATTCTTTCATCTGGTGGATCGAGTAATCGCTTTGGCCAGTTAAAATTTCCTATAAAAAGTCAATATAATGGGAATTTTCGATGTTGTCTGTTGCCGTCACACATTGATCTACTCACTCCCAAAAATAGTAAATATGCTTTCGAAGTAAAAAAGAAATCTTAAAGCAATTTAGGAGGTATTTTTTACGTAAGTATGTCAAAGTACGAACGAATTGATATGGTCGGATAATCTGAGAAAGCAGTTGTTGTAATCAGTATCGACTGACCGACGATAGTAATTGCTTTCTAGTGCGGGAACTCGAGGAAATAATGTCAACATCAACAATTGTAATGTTTTTGGTGTATAGGTGTTCATATTTATTTGTTTCAAAGATTTGAAGCTAGGTATAAACAGAATAAATAATTACAATGCCTATACTGATTTGAAAGCAAATATTCATCTATACTACATACATATACTCAAGGCTATAAATCCCTAGAAGGGGTAGCCAGAGCTAAGGAACTAGAAATTCCTCATCCACTTTTAGAAAATTGTGTGGGGAAAAGATGGTTAAATAAAGGTTGTTGGTGATGGGTCTCCAACCGCATCGCCCAAAAATCATTTAAAATCCCCAATGCCGTTAGTCGCCTCTTACGTACACCCACCGGAAGAAATGGGGTAGTGCTCGTATTCATCTTTGCTGGTTCGTCCTTAAGTTACTATAACTGAATAATATAACTAACTGAAACTATAACCGATTTATCGATGGTTATTAAATCTCTTACTAACCTAATTATTAGGGTATATCACTATCAATTTATTTATATATAGTAGAAAATCTTATATTATCCAGTATATAAACATCCAAATATTTATGTCGTCGTTTTTGCTCTCACAAATTTCACTTTAGAGCACGATTATCTTGCCTTGTTCCATTTAAAAAAGTGGTGTCAACACAAAAGTAGGTAAATTTTAATGTTTGTTTTTTATGCACAATTATCATATAGCTGTAATAGTTCATATTAATCTTAACCATACGAATGCATACGTATATTGGACCCAATACTCACTTCTATACTTAAATAAGCCAGATCTTTAAAATTAATGATTGTTTACTTAAATTTGGTATAAAATTAGGTATTGTGTAGTGAAATATAATATTTTACTCATTAATACAAACACATCGCCTCCCAATCTCATTAAAAGCTCCAGATCCTTTAGTTGTCTTTACACTAACTTGGCACTAACGTCAATATGGCAAAATAATAACGTAATCTCATTATATTGCAACTAGGTAGCTCGAATAATAAAAATGAACACCCTAGTGCTATATCAGAAAAGATGGCTGAAGTGTGGTTTCCTCTAACGCTTGGAAATTGAAATTTATATTATACATGCACACTAGCGTTCTTACTGGAACAGAATATCAAATTAGTATTCGCTTACAACACTAATGAATCTCTTGTTGCGAGCTCTATCCGCTGGGAATTGCTACTTAAGATAGTAAGTAGATTAAAGTTACGCTATCTCTGGAAACAAAAGTAACTACATGTTTACTCACGATCACGATATTGATTCTGTAAAAGCTAAGACAGAGATAAATAATTATAAGTTTGGCCGCATTATAATCATTTACAAACGAGGTAATCCCCCTTTTCACATACTTCATATTCCCAGTGGATCCTTTCACCCTTACCATATATTTGGCAGTTATTCATAGTAGGCACTTCGAATTATTAACTAAAGTGATATTTATCAATTAGCTTTACGTTTTTCATTTTCTCTAATGCGTAGAGAACTCGAAAAGCCGTTTATAAGCCGTCGTTGGTACGCGATCCGTTAATTGAACAATGTGCTGTTTAAGATCTTCGAATAGCAAATATCATCGTACAAATTACAAATCTTTGTTGCAGGCCAAATTGGCAAGCTCCTGGAAAGCACAAGCGCTGTTCAAGAAGTTCGATGCCCGCGCCAATCACAAAGTGTACGGCAAGGGGCGCGCGTCCGCACAGACCAGAGTACTCATCATCGGAGCCGGCCCGTGCGGCTTGCGAGCTGCCATAGAATGCCAGTTGCTCGGCGCTAAAGTGGTATGAAATATATGTATGCATGTGTCATCGTCGTGCTTTCAAAATAGAAAACAGTTTTCCTCGTTCATTTTGATGCACTCTACGTTTATATGTGGTTTTTTAAATCATTCGATGTTGTACTCCTGTGTTGCTTGCATATATAATTCTAGATTTTCCACATGTTACAACAAAACAGAGACGAAGAAAACCAAAAACCATTTACCCATTAAGATTAACTTACTATCTGCATGTTCAGCAATAAGAAGGGCATCGAATGATACTGTTCTAGTTCCTACTCATACGTACGGTAGCGAGTGTTGGGTGTGATATAAGAAAGTAGTAATGTAAGTAATGTAAGCTTTTAAGGGATTTTTGGGCGATGTGGTTGGAGACCCAACACCGAAAACCTTTATTTTACCATCTTTTCCCCACTAAAATTTCCAAACGTGGCTTAGGAATTTCCAATTCCTTAGCTCTGGCTACCCCTTCTAGGGATTTATAGCCGTGAGCATATGTATGTATGTATGTAATGTAAGTAGAGTACAACGCATAAGACACATTTATGTCAATCAGGAAATGTGCTCAAAAAGTCAGGCCACCGTAGAGAATGTAGACGAAGCTCGAAAGGTTTGTCGGGATCGTATAAAGTGGCGATCGATAATCGGTGTCAGTTTGTATCGAAGTGTTAATATGAATTGCTGGCGTGAGTATATGTTTGGATGCTGCTTTTTTAAAACCATATTGTACAGAACTCCATATCTTTTATGTGACATTATTTTCTGTACATTTACTAAAGACCTTTTGTTTTATGCAATCTATTTAACACTCTCCACTGCTTTATCATTACTGATTGCGAATCAGCACGATTGTATATGAAAATCAACTTTACCTAGTATCGTACAAAAAACTGGTGTGAGTATATGCGAAAAGTTGATAAAAAACAAAATTTATATGTTGCGTTGTGCAACGAAATGAAACAGAAATATAAATAAAACACATAATTTAACGATTTGTCACAACGATAGTAATAATTACAAAAATACTCATCGTGACACGCTAATATGATAAATATAACTCCTGTCGCATGTTCTATATTACGCAAATAGAACATAACATTTATTTCGGAAGGACCCCACGTGGCTCGGGCAAGATAATATATCGATCTCTTTCCAACAGGTGGTGATAGAGAAGCGCGATCGTATGTCACGCAATAATGTGCTGCATCTCTGGCCGTTTGTGATTCACGACTTGCGGGCGCTCGGCGCGAAGAAGTTTTTTGGCAAATTTTGCGCGGGCTCCATCGATCACATTAGTATTAGACAACTTCAATGCATTTTACTAAAGGTATGTCGTCACAACTATATTTTTAATCTTTCGACAGTGGCGTTCTGTAATGGTGCATAGAAAATGCCAAAATCCAGTCAACGCAGTTTTGAATATTGTTGATTTGATTTACTTCGGAATATTACTGAAGACAACTTCGTATAAATAAATCAATATAATTGAATTCACTCAGACATTACATGGCTCGAGCTGATACACACCAAGAGTAATGAACTTTAATCAAGACGGTCTTATGCTCTGAAGAAAATATTGCTACATCACTTTTTACCTCACATTTCTCGCACAATATTTTACACAAACACATCGAGCTACTTTCCAAACAAAAAAAACAGGGTCTCAGAACGTAATAATCAAGTATCGATTATGGGATAAAAATAAAAGTGATGCAACAACCTAATGCAACGTTGGTCACGCCTACTTCTATGTGCGTTTCAAGTCATATTTATAATGAAAATCATTCATATTCTAATACATACATACATACATATACTCACGGCTGTAAATCCCTAGAAGGGGTAGCCAGAGCTAAGGAATTAGAAATTCCTCAGCCACTTTTGGAAAGTTGTGTGGGGAAAAGATGGTAAAATAAAGGTTTTGGTGATGGGTATGAAATATAAATGGATATTCTAATGAATAGGAAAATAATCGTACAAAGGTGTGATAGGCTATCTCGTGATTATAAACTAGGTGGGCATGAATGCTTATCGAGTGCTTCGATCTTAGATGGGAAATAAACAAGAGTCATAATTCCTCCGTGGTAAATCCGATCTGGAATTTTACTGTGTCCAAACCTGTCATCAGTGTGGGTGACCATCGTAAAAAATTGGTTCTATGGCTTGGAAGGAGATCCCTGACAAGCGAAATTCAAACTTGGGGTTAAATGCTTTCATTTAACCCCAAGTTTGTTCACACCTTTGTGTGACACTTTTTGTATAAATAAGAATCGACAATAATCTTACGTGATGTTAAAAAGTATTGAATCTTTACTCATAATCATAAAAGAATTCAAGTCTTAAAACCATAACTGTTATTAAGGGACGAAAAACATGGAAGCTTCTTAATTATTATATTATTAAGATAAAGTGAATTTAACTATTCATAATTAGATCTCGGTACGCATAATAATCGGTCAAACAATGTTTTGTTAACCGCGATTGACTTTGCTGTGAATGTTTACACGATCAAAACATTGATAACACCCAACCATATCAGCTACACTACATTTCTATTATTATCTATTTGTTTTAAAGCTAGTTTTAGTTGCCTATAGTAGTTTTGTCAATAATACTTAACTTAAACCATTAAATTTTTTTTGCTGATGATTGCGGATGTCATTTCTATACATGTATTAGTATTATTTATTTGATTCCAAAACAGTCCTGTAACAAGACAAATATAAATTTTTACCCATCTAACAATCCACGATCGTGATATCTTTTCATCCTTAAATATTGTAACCTATAATTACAGTATACCTAGTTTGCTAAGCCTAATTGCTATGATAAACTGGGTCAGAAATGTATAGAAAACTGTAGTATAACATATTATTTTTAATCCATTAGGTTGCTCTGCTTCTTGGAGTTGAGTTTCATGAGGGAGTTGGCTTTGAAGAGTTATTAGAACCAACAGTCACTGACAACAATGAAAGTAAGTATATTTGTTATTCCAATTACATAAAGTTTTTTGCATTCTATCATAAATATTAGTGATGTATGGTTATACATATTTCATTATCATTATCATCAGCCGATTGACGAACACTGCAGGACGTAGTTTTTTCCCAAAGGTTTCCACAACAACGAGTCCTGTGCTGCCCTCATCCATCGACTTCCCAACTCATTTGCTATGTGTGGGCTGAGAAAAGCACTTTATTTAATTTGATAAGACGAAGCCACTGACCTCAATTATACTATATAAGTACGCTGGACTAATAATACGTATTAAAATGACAGTTATTTATTGTGCCAATTTGAAGCGCCCCCAATGAGGGGGAAAGGAACTAAATCCGACGTAAACTGCAAAATGTTTTTAGAAAACTGCAAATGGTTTTTAGAAAAAAATATAAATCAATAGTGCTGTAAAGTTTCGTTTCGAAAAAACTTATCGATATAGGCTGTCTTGTGTCGGCTTGGAATGTCACTAACCCTTTCTACCCAAAAACAAAACCACATTTTCATTAAAAAAAACGTTCCCTCCCTTCCCAAATATTGGATCTAGCTAGTTAGCCCAACACACGCACTTTCTCCGGCTTCGGCTTATCCTACGATAACTCAATCATTGCTTAATTATAGCATTCAATTTGTTTGGACATTAGCCTTTCCTTTAAGCAGAAACATTTATCGATGTATTTTATCTTACTGTCCCATCTCTTTTATTAGTTCCTTTCCCTCTCACTGCTGCCGTAAGCGCCAAAATGGCGAAAATCAAATCGCCTCACTGTCACCCGGCCTATAATTGGTCCAGCGTACTTATATAGTATAATGGAGGTCAGTGGACGAAGCTGATGGGAATAAGGGACTTTCAAGCGAAGTAAATTTCAATTCAATATACAAGTCTTACTAACTATTTTCTAAAAAAATAAGCATTAACAGTTATCTACTATAGCATTGATTTTCTATATCTAATAGTCTAATTTATTAATCTGTCTATATAATATATATAGATAATTGGCTTCTAGTCATACTTTTCAGTTGCTATTTAACTAATACTGTAAGTTTTCCTTAATTATAAAATATAATATTTTCAGCTCTTGGCTGGCGCGCACGAGTGACTCCGTCGAACCATCCAGTGGCACAATACGAGTTCGACACCTTGCTCGGGGCGGACGGCAAGAGGAACACACTGCAGGGGTTCAAGAGAAAGGAGTTTCGCGGGAAACTCGCTATGGCCATCACGGCTAATTTCATTAATAGGCACACGGAGCAGGAGGCTTCGGTTAGTATAATGGAATTTGATCGATGATATGTTTAAGGATTACTGGTATTTACTGTTAAATGGGAGGGTATTACATTTGGTATACACGTATTAACGATAATGGGTTGTGTGCCCCAATAATACAACTACACCAAGTCCTGGATGTTCTTGTATTTACGTAAGTATTTACGCCAATTACAATTGTTAATTAACAATTGTGAAAAAAAATCTCAGCTTCCAGAAAACACATATTTAATATAAATTATTTTATTTATTACAGGTCCCTGAAATCAGCGGTGTGGCTTTTATATTTAACCAGAAATTCTTCAAGGATTTGTACAAAGAAACTGGAATAGATTTAGAGAATATTGTGTACTACAAAGATGATACTCATTATTTTGTGATGACTGCCAAGAAACATAGTTTGATAGATAAGGGTGTGCTATTGAAGGTGAGTTGTAATATAACTATCGTTTAATTTCAGGATAATGAATTATATTTTGATTTCTTTAAGTTTGTACATAGAATGATTCCTTGTATTTTCAAATGGCAAAATTGTCTTTAAAGAACTAATGACACACTTACTTATTGAATGTAAGTTAGAATATTCATTCTTATGATTTTGGACATACATATTATTTATTGATGTTCTGAAACCAAGTACAAAACAAATTCTTTCAGATAAAATTAAAACATTCAATATCTGTTATATTTTCATACATGCTCAAATAATGGCACACAAAGTACTATAAATGGATTTAAAGCCGAATCCTCATAAATACTCAATCGATATTGTTTCCCCATACAGGATTACGCCGAAGTGTCTCGCCTGCTAGATGTAGACAACGTGGACAGGGCCGCACTCATGCGGTACGCGCAACAAGCGGCGCGGTTCTCCACGGACAGCCGCCTGCCCTTCCGAGACTTCGCGCTGAACCACTATGGAGAGCCTGACGTGGCTCTGTTCGACTTTACGTCTATGTACGCGGCGGAAAATGCTAGCATGGTAAGTATGCTTGTTTATTAGAAGTTAGAATATTTTACATAGCTGAAGGAATCCAATATTAACTGTTGTAAAATTTATCCATATTTGTATTTACTGTATAAAATGAAAAGATTAAGATATTATTCATAAATAAGAAACTGAAAAAAACTCTGCTACTAGTATGAAGTAAACTTTATATAAATGAATCGGGTTACATAAGAAGCTATCCCCATTATCACAGTTGTTTAAAATTTTTATTCATTTTTTTTGTCATAATGTCTCATAATGAATCCCCGGATTTTCTTAGTTAGGCAGAAGACAAATTTTACTTTGCATTTGTTTTAATTTATTTTACAATAAAATACTTAGATACTTACATCAACAACTTCGTTCTAAAACCAAGCAACATTCCAGGTATACGAACGCCTTGGCCGCCGCCTTCTCTGCGGCCTAGTCGGCGACAGTCTCCTGGAGCCGTTCTGGCCAACCGGGTCGGGTTGCGCGCGCGGGTTCCTGTCAGCGCTGGACGCTGCCTGGGCCGTGCGCGCCTGGGGACAGAGCCCGGCCCTGCATCCCTTGCAGGTCGTGGCCGAGCGGGAGTCCATCTACCGGTTACTTGGTGAGTTATTATCGCATGTGACTGTAACAACGTGCGCGCCTGGGGACAGAGCCCGGCCCTGCATCCCTTGCAGGTCGTGGCCGAGCGGGAGTCCATCTACCAGTTACTTGGTGAATTACTATTTCTAACTAGCTACGAACTATAGAAAGCGAGATCAGTTTTCGTGCCCTCTGAAATGTGGAATCCTGCAATTCGACAAGCCTGCAATATCCTAGTTGAACTAGAATTTGTGAGGAACTAAATCTATGAGTGTATCCACACGATTGATTCCCAACCCGAGAACTGGGAGTCGTGAGGCGAATGCTCTAACTGTTAAATCACAGAGGCTGCTATAAACTTCAATCAATACAATATAGCATCAATGATCAGTTTCCTTATTAAAAAAGTAATCATTAGTACACTTACTAAAAGATACCAACACAATATTCATACAATTAAATACTTCCAGCCCAAACGACCCCCGAGAACCTGAACCGCGACTTCGGCGGCTACACCTTGGACCCGTGCACCCGGTACCCCAATTTGAACCGAGGCGCTGTCAGTCCGCATAGAGTCACTGGATTTTATGACTCTGATGAACCATTGCCACTTGATTCTACGAGGAAGCGACGAAGGGGTGAGTAAATTTGAATTAGTGTTTTGAACTTCTGCTAATTTATTGTATTCTAGCAAATTGATTTTTAATAAAGAAATACTACAATATTAATCTATTGTTATCGTTATGAAGATTTAAAATGGATGTGCATGGAATTTTGTTACTCTTGCTTACACCTACGAATTCCTAATTCTAAAGCTTTTGTTACCCCTTGTTAGGTATTTATAGCATTAAGTATGTGTATGTTCGTTTAATGTTATTTATATCATCATCATCAGCCCACACTCGTCCACTGCTGGACATAGGCATCTCCCATGGCGCGCCACCTCTTCCTATCCTCGGCCAGCCTCGGCCAGCCTCATCCAACCACTCCCGGCCACCTGCTTTAGGTCGTCGGTCCAGCGGGCTGGTTATTTATATGTGTATTGTATATTATTGAATATATTGTTGATCTACCATCCCTTACCCATCATTGTACCTCTCTATGAGATAGCTCCATTGGTGTAATTTATCCGTATAAATTTCGATGTATTTTATTTTATATCAACCCCAGACGCAGAAGTTCCCGACGAGGTTCTTCTAACCTGGCTCGGGGCTACCAACGGAGGTCTTCGTATAGCAGCCTCTAGTGCGGCTCTGGCTGAACTACTCAAACGATATCGGCCTGACCTGCATACTGAGGATGACCATAGGAGCGTCTATCAGATCTTGCAACAGGAGTTTGGTAAGTCTTTAAGCTGGGTCTTGTCAAAACTAGATGGTTCTAGAAGATAACTAAACTACTCAAAAGACAAAGACCAGTCCTGAATACTGAGGATGATCAAGGAGCGTCTATCAAATTTTGCAACAGGAGTTTACTAGATCATTATTTATCATATTCCCATAGATTTTTAATAATTGCAATGCCTTTAACTCTGTGTCATAATTAGATGGTTCTACAACTTAGCATCAGTAGATTACATATTTGAAAAACGTCCGAAAAGTCACTAACTGTTTCATAGATTCTGTATATGTGTGACGAAGCAGGAGAGCATCGAATATATCTTTTAAATAACACTGTTTCAAAATATTAGATAAATTAAAAAAAGCATTAAAAAAATCTTTGTTATATTGAATTATGAAAATGCCATTTAAGTTTTCAGACACCTTTCACCAAATACTGATACTGTTCGTAACTAAGGGTTTTTGATTAATAAATTCTTCCATCATTTATAGGCACTAACACAAAAGAGAAAGTTAATCTTATAGCATTTAATTTTCACTCAAGGATATGCCTAGAAAAGAATTCTTGAGAACACGAAAGAGTTCCAGTCTGGTAATTAAAGGTATCTGATAAAAAAACTCGGCAATAACATTATTCATAATCACTGACACCATCAATCCAATATTCAGTCTTATAAATTAAATATATTCGCAGGTATAGCGCCGCCTAATGGTCAAATAAGAGATGCCCCTGAAGCCAAACTGCGTTCTTTTTTGACGCGAATTTATAATGTGTTCAAAGGAGAAGTCCCTCACGTACATCATCAGTCTGATGTATTTAACCAGGTATTCATGCTTCGTTTGCTTTGTAATTATAAGTAATGAAATATTCTCATACTGAAATATATTTAATCATTTGTTTTAGCTCAAACAGAACCAGCAAAAAGAAAAGCACGTCAGAAATACCGCAGATTACTCTATATCTATGTATTCAAGTAAGTTTCATATACATTTTTATATTTGGGTAGATCTAGAACAACGATCATTCTAAAAAATTATAGCGGAATCCGTTAAATAGATTGTGGTGTTTGAGTATATTTATATATACTTAAATTTATATATATAACTTATATACAATATAATATTATATTAATATTAATATATATAGACGTCCACTGCTGGACATAGGCCTCCCCTAAAGATTTCCACAACGACCGGCCCTGCGCTGCCCTCATTCGACGGCTTTCCGCGATTTTCACCAAATCGTCGGTGCACTGTGTGGGAGGCCTACCCACACTGCGTCATCCGGTACGTGGCCGCCACCCAAAACTTTCGAGCACCAACGGCCTTCGGTTCTACGTGCAATGCGCCTTGCCCATTGCTACTTAAGTTTGGCAATTCTTCGGGCTATGTCAGTGACCCCGGTTCTTCTACGGATCTCCTCGTTGCGGATACGATCGCGTAGTGAAACTCCTAACATAGCCCTCTCCATTGCCCTTTAGGTGACTTGGAGCCTTCTGATGAGGCCACTGACCTCCATTATACTATACAAGTACGCTGGACTAATGATACGTATCAAAATGACAGCTATTTACTGTGCCAATTTGAAGCGCCCCCAATGAAGGAACGAGGAACTAAATATGACGTAAACTGCAAAATGGCCAGTGTTTTTTTACCATAAAGCATAATATATCTATGGTTTTTATAAACAATTATAAATCAATAGTGCTGTAAAGTTTCGTTTCGATAAATTTTTATATATTGTCATTTGAAATATTGTCTTCGTGTTTGTAAATGATTTTGGAGGTTTATTGCGGTTAATTTTGCTTATTGTGTCTTAATATTGTTGTCCACACATAAATAAGTGGTGGTACTTATTGGTCAACTATGAAAAAGTGCGTGTTATGCAAAACTAGTTACGAAAAGGAAAGTAGGGTTGCATTTCACCTGTAAGTGTATTCACCGTTAATATTGAACAAATTAACAACATGTTTGTATTACTGCGTTTTTTCAAACTTTAATATCCAGTAGTGCTGTAAAGTTCCGTTTCAATTAAACTAATCGATGCTTTTAAACGATTGCTTACTCATCATGAAATAAGCAATTCTACTGGTAATATCCAGGGTAACGATATAGCCATATTATCTGTTTCTTCTGGGTCGTCGTAAGGGGCTAAAATCGACAAATTTGACGTAGATGCTTATAGCAATTTTGAAAATATTCGTACTATAAAAAAATATCGTTTAGATGAAACTGAATCGTCAATCCTGCAAGATGAAATAAGTGCATTACCACACTTATTTTGGGCGGTACCGGACTAAGCGAAACGTCTAAACAATGTGTCGGATACATCGCAGGATTTGTGATACGTGCGATTCGAAAAAAATAAAGTGCGATGATTGCTTGGTCGCTTGCGAATGTTTACCACACGATCCCGTATTTAATCGCAGAAATGGTATAGCACTCGTTGTACAAAAAATGAGAGGTGGTTTGACGATTCCTTCTACAAGTGTCGTGAATGTTTGTTTGTTGGTGGAGTCATTATTCCGCAAGGCTTGCAAAAATAATAATGGTAAACCTCCTATAGAACCGAATTTCGCTTTAATATTAACTACAAGGGTTCTAAAAGATCTGATTGATCAAACAGAAACATTGTTTCCTGATCTACAGAATCACTTCAAAGATACTTTTGTGTCGGATGATTTTAACAGCCATTTTCATATTTTATTGAAACAAATTATCATCAAATATATAAACATCCGTATGTATGCAGCTGTAAAAAACTATTCTCAATATATAACAGGAGTAAGTGTACGTAATTTTTTGTCGCGACTAATTATTTGGGCTCGCCAATGATTAATTGATGGCAGAAAAATAACCTTTTTTTTGTTGTTTGTACTTAATATAATATATAAATAATGTGATTATGTTTATTTTATATAAATACCTCACCTAATCTATTGTTTTCAAAACAAAACCACATTTTCATTTAAAAATACGTTCACGACACAGCCACTTTCTCCGGCTTCGGCTTATCCTACGATAACTCAATCATTGCTTAGCGATTAATTTGTTTGGACATTAGCCTTTCCTTTAAGCAGAAACATTTTATCGATATATTTTATCTTACTGTCCCATCTCTTTTATTAGTTCCTTGTTCCTTCACTGCTGCCGTAAGCGCCAAAATGGCGAAAATCAAATCGCCTCACTGTCACCCGGCCTATAATTAGTCCAGCGTACTTATATAGTATAATGGAGGTCAGTGGATGAGGCCCATTGTTAAAGGCCACGTCTCTGTGCCATATGTCATGACTGGCAACACACATTGGTTAAAAACCTTGGTAATACTTTCATTAATGGTTTTATAGAATTTCTAGCTAATAAACAGAATCTAAATCAGAATCTGCTGTATTACATGTTTCCTATGAATTTCTAAGTAGTTTTAACTTTGAATAGTTCATAAGTAAATCGAACACTTGAATTTTTATAATCCATAGATACGGCTGAGTCTGAGAAGACAACATCGAGCAACAGAAAGAAGCGTCGCTCCGTCCGTCCTCCACAAGTAAGTAGCGAACAAGAAGAGTATATTCAGAAAAAGATTGGAAAATTAGATTTAAATGACATAACCCATCTAGCCCGCCTCATAGAAGGACACGATGCAATCAAAGACGATGATCAACATTTTGAGAAGCAAAAAGCATTACAGGAAGAAATATTGTCACTATTAGATCCTGAAGAAAGTCCGGATCCAATTTTGCTTAGAGAATCGATAACTCAGTTACTGGAAGGACCTGGGACAACTACTAAACGAGTTCCAGAAATAAAAACAAGAGCTAAACGCCATGTTGAACCTACTATTCAGCCAAATATATCTAAATTTTTTAGTAAAAATATTGAGAATGTTGGGGAGCCCCCAGTTAAACCTCCGCGAAAATTAAAGGGTTTGGATTTGAGTTCGGTTAAGTACCCAGATCTTGATGAGATTTTCTGTGAAAATGAGATATATAAAGCTAAATCAATCGCAAACCATTGTGATTCCAAAACCTTAACTGAAGCCAATTCGTTTGATGCATTACTTCCTCCAGCAGGAAGAAAATTATCGGAAGAGGGCACCTCAAAAAGAAAAAGCTTTATAAAGTCCAATTCTACTGAATCTTCTAAAGCATTCAATAGGAGACGATCCTCAGAAACTTCTCTGAAACAAACTACTGCTAGTATTAAAGATACCAAAGGCCAATTGGTATATAAACGTTCCAATTCTATTGATTCCCCTGAAATAACGGTAAACATTAAAAGATTATTGGGAATATTTGAAAGCGGCCAAGCTGAACACGAAACAAGTCCTGACCCATCTCTAATTAGATCTAGCTCAAGAGCTTGTCTAGAAAAAAACTTGAGAAGGCAAAGAATGGCCGACATAATTGATGGAAAATATAGCAGTATCCAGAATCAAGAAAAGCCAAAGACGGAATCTATCGGAACTCCTGAGATGGAATTGCGAAGGAAGAAAGTAGATGAACTTATACGTGGGCCTAGACCACGTCAAAGTCTGACTCCAGAACCGACTCCTAAAAGGAAAAATTCAGCAGAAATGTCATTCAAGATGCAAAGAGCTTCAGATTTGGTTCAAAGAAACAAAACATCGGATAGTAAAAAGAAAAGCACTGGGCGTCGCAAGGCTGCTCGAGAAATAATGAAACAACGATTTGAAAAGAGTTTGCAGATGTTGGCTGCCGAGCCGCAGCTCACCCTGAGCTCCTCAGCAGACTTGAAACATGATGTTGGACTACAGCAGTACAGGGCGGATGCTCCGGCATTCGACGAGCGAGTGAAGAAATTGGAAAAGAAAATACAGCATTATGTGAGCGGAGATATGCGTTTGAAAATAGTGTTTCTGTGTTGCATGATATTAACTACACTAACGCCCGATTTCTGAATTGAGTATTCAAGCTGAGAACGACTTATGTATTGTTTTGTCTCATTCAGTTGTTAAGATTTCAATGCGACAGAACGATACTTCAGTTGTTCTCTGCTGGAATACTCAATTCAGAAATCGGGCGTAAAGCTCGTTCTTGTGGAAAAGAAGTGTAAATTAGTTGTGACGTCTTTTTAGTTTTAACCAGTAATTTAGCATGGATTGTTGTGAATCGCGTCTACTTCATAACAGATATATCTTCTACTTTCATAAAATCGTTTACCAATATTTTCAAAATACTTATGTTTTCAGTGTTTGCTTGGGTGTCTTTAATCATTACATATTTTTTTCTCCTGATTGTGTTGACGTTTATAAGACAAAACAAAAATGACATATTTTACTTGAAACTTTTCAATTTTCAAGAATTCGAAGAAAATTCTGAATTCTGAGTCCAAAATATTGAAATAGTAGTTATTTAAAATACACGTTCTTATCAATGTCAATACCTTAGGATCATTAATATCATATTAAACATAAGATGATTTTATGACTATTACATTTGATTTCTCAAATTCAAATACATTCGGATTCAAAGGGCATCAGCTCACTTATACGAATTCTGAATAGGAATATTAAATGAATCTGTAATGTAGTACATGCATATTATTACTAACATGTATCGGGATTAGTGAATTAATGAACCTCAAATTTTTATTAAAATCGAATTAACATAATGTGTAATGTTTAGGAGGAAGGGCGAATGGTGGGCGGGGGAAGTCGAGCGGCGGGGGGCGGGGCGCGGGTCGCTCGTCTCGCCGCAGAACTTTCTGGAACCAGCGTGCCCAACGCTAACACTCCCGCTTCCAAGCCTAAGGATCTCATGCGCTCTGTCGGCAAAATTGAGCGGGATGACTGGAATGTCAAGGAAATTGAAAGGAAAATCATGGAGAACCGACTCGGCAGACCTGAACCGAAAACTGCCGAGAAAGTACCTAAATGGGATAGGCAACAGGTAAATTTCATGTTCTATAAGAAAAATAAGTATGTAAATGTGCTGACGTTAATACAGGATAATCAAACATCACTCTATAGGGTCACTATAGGGTCAAGATCGAGCCTCTGTAACTCTAGGTTTTCAATTAAACACTATTTTTAATTTACTATTTAACTAGTTCTCCCATAGATATCATACCAGAAGAAAAAATATATATATAATAGATGACTAAAGGAATATACTATTGAATATTCTTACGTTTATTATATTTCACTTATGTTTTTGTATATCAGTTCTTAGGACGACAGCGACGCCTTAAAGAAGGTGATAATGAAGAAAAGTGGGGCGCTATCGATGAAACTCTTCACAAGCTAGATCAGAAATTGCGTGACTCTGGGAGACCTGATCTTGGCACCAAGAAGGTAATTACAAAAGTACTAAACTAGTAACAATAACATTAAGTAACTACTGTTGAATTCTATTGATTGAACAATAAAATTAAAATTAATTAAATGCCCTTTTTTAAGATTATATCTTTGAGCTCATGTTGGATAAGTTATAATGTTAATATTATGTTTTAGGTGGCTAATTTAGCAAACAAATTTGTCAAGAAAGTGGACGATGAACCCTCCAAAGCACCTGCCAAAGATGATGTAAGTAATATATCTAAGTTCTTTATTTAGTTTGTGTTACATCAGGTTAGATGTAGAAATATATTTTTGGAATGCAGCATTTTAGTAGTCTTTATTTATGTCAGTTTTTATTGTCAACTTTTGTAATACATATCTGCAGTTCCATTCTATTATTACCGTGACATGATACACACGTGACATGTATGACTGTTTGGTTTCAATATTATTTAAATCAAATTGAACATTATGCGTGTGATATTATTAGTCCTCTTACACGCTCCAAGTCTTTAGGGCTGAATATCCACTAGAACTATGCGAAATAATAATGATTATAGTAACTAAAAGAAACGCTTGATTTACTTGTCACACAAAATTATTCACTCGGAAAACGTTAATGAAACGATTTTACTAGTTCCTAAAAACACATTTTCCTCGCACATCCGCTTCCTAAACTGTACTACTCCTCCATACAGAAGCGTGGATGGCGCGGGCCGGCCACAGCGGGTATGCAATGCGCGGCTTGTGGAACCCGAGTATTCGCGGCAGAGGGCGTCAATGCGGATGGGCTGCATCTACATCGGGCCTGCTTCCGATGTGCGGTGTGTAAGGCCGTGCTGCGTCCTGGGTATGAAAGGATTTTATTCTATTTCTTATTTCCGGTTACACTTCTATGCTGTTATTTAGAAATTGATGATGGGTGATTCAAGGTGCTGTGCTACTATTGCTCTTAGCTCTTGCTCGCACTTTTGGGTTTGTGTTTGCAGGAATTATGACGCCTCTCGCACCGTCTGTTATACGGCTATGCGTATAATGCAAATGCCGCAAATTGTCTTGGGCTGACACGAGACTGTTTCTTTCATGATATTTTTACCAACTACATAACGGATCAATAAACCAGGCTGTGTGATAATGATGTATGAAGTAAGAATAACAGACTGACCAATAACCTACCATTGTAGCAACTACACAATGGAGCGCTATAGCAGCCGCCTGGTCTGCCTGCGCCACAGCGGCGCCAGCGTGCCTGATGCAGTGGCCCTCGTCTCCAGCAACACGCCAGAACGGATCATCCTGGAAGCATCTGACAGCGGAGCAAGGGAAATAGATGAGGACGAATGGACCGACCGGAACTTCTTGGCCTCTGAAACCTCCGGCGCTGGGGGACTTAGGTGAGTTCCATTATGCTAGTTGTCGCGATATGGTACAACACGCCAGAAAGGATCATCCTGGAGGCGTCCGGCAGCGGTGCGCGGAAAATAGATGAGGACAAGTGGACCCACCAGAACTTTCGGACCTACAAGACGTCTATAGTTGGGGGATTTAGGTAAGTTAAAACTAAGTACTGTTAGTAGTTGCGATATGATACATCCTGATATGATCCTGGAGGCGTCTGAGAGCGGTGCAAGGAAAATAGATGAGGACGAGGGGACCGACCGAGTCTTCTTTGCCTGTGAAACCTCCGGCGAAGGGGGACTTAGTTAAGTTGTTACTATATATTGCTTTAGTTGGTCTGATATGAAGCAACACGCCAGAACGGATCATCTTGGACGCGTCCGACAGCGATTTCTTGCCCTCTGAAACCTCCGGCGCTGGGGGACTTAAGTAAGTTTCATTATGTTAAACGTTGCGATAAGATAGAACACGCCAGAAAGGATCATCCTGGAGGCGTCCGGCAGCGGTGCGTGGAAAGTAGATGAGGACCGGAACTTTCTGGCCTCCAAGACGTCTGGAGTTGGGGGACTTAAGTGAGTTTCATATTTGTTAGGTTGTTGCTATATGCTACAACAGAAACACAAAAATACACAATCGTTCTCAGGACGACAGCGCTGAAAAATGTGCCAGTCAATTGATAGTGGCGCCGGGTGATAAATATGAGATTTGTTATTCTAGTCTCCTTTTTCTATTCTATACACAATTAATTGATCGTCTTGTATAAAATGAATTAAACTAGATCAAACCGAAATTATATCGGCCAACCTGATATGAGTTACTCTCTTATATTACCCATAAATTATAGCAATAAAATCACATATTTTTAGGCTCGTAATTTTATTTTAATGTGCATTTGCAGACTTGACAGTGTTCAACGTTCGTTTTAACAAAACACTACTGTTAATTAATTTATTTATTGTGTATGTTCCAAACAGCAGCGATGAAGACTCGTCTAGTTCGGACGAGTTCACGGACGCAAGCGAGAGCGCTGACGAGGAGGTCGCGCAGGCCGAGGACGACGTGGGCCCGCCGCCGATCGGCGCGGACGTCTATCTGTCGGACGACTCGTTCGGATACGATGATTATTCGGATGATGGTATGTTACGCGGTTTCTAGGGTGTAACAATATATTGGTTTCTCAACTCAAAAGGTTTAAGATGTTATAAAATTACAGTCTTTTCCAATTGGTACTTGTTGTTCATTTAGTATTGAATATGTATTGGTATTACATAGAAATTTCTTAAATGCATTTGTTGGAAATTATCATAACCTGGGTTCGAGCTCCAAAGCATACAAATTACCTGAGATGTTGAGTGGGTACACATAATCGGTCTCGTTTGTCACGGTTATTTTATAAAACATGTTGAAAACTAATTCTTACCCAGACAACAAACCATTCAATGCAAATCTTTTATTATTAAACGGGTGGAAACCTACACAGGTTTCTGTTCGCTCGTTGGGCCATTGTACGTGTCCACGCGAATCTACACAAAATCTAACTTAATTTGAATGTTTTTGTCCATGAAAACCTCATGTGGGGATTATTACTAATTAATAAAGAATAAATATAGGAAAGAAAAATTTCGACACAGGCGCGAATTGAACCCTTGACCTCGGGTATACGCCCCCGTCGCTCTGCCAATTGAGCTACCGTGTCAATGGCTGCGAGCGCGAAATTCTTCTATCCTTTGTTTCTTTTATACTTTTAAGTAGTTTTTGCTGTGTCGAAATTTTTCTTTCCTTTATTTATTAGTAAAATTTAACTTACAAATTTTGCATAGTAACACAAGAGTTACATCCCCAAAATAACTGACAGCAAATACAACCCCCAGGCAACGAATCGTCCGGCAACGAGTCGTGCTCCCGTCTCCGCGAGGCTCGCGAGGCGCGACGTCGCGAGGTGCCGGCGGCCGCGCGACAACCGAGCGACAGCAGCGAGGTACCGCGCTGCTCTCTCGCCTGACGCGACACGACACGCGACACGCGGTGTGGGGAGGTGCGCCGTGGCTACGCCTCCAGTGCCCGCCGCTTACGTCATTCATGCCATTATGCTTCATTCGGACTTTAGATGTGATCTATTACAGATCTTATAAATGGACTATTTTCAAAATGGGAAAACTTAGGGGCCTAACGCTAGAGTTATTAGTAATGATATCCTAAAATCAATGTCGCAGATGAACGTAAAATGCTATATCTTGCAAAATAGTCGGTTATGGTACCATATGATAGTTTATAGAAATTCCCATGACGAAATCGGAAGAAAGTTATAATCGAGATTACTCTCATCACCGATTTACTTCAAAATTGGAATTTAACTCCTTTGCCTACGACAGCTGTTTTAGATTTTCAATTTTGATAGGGTATTTTGGCCTTGATTGATAGTTCTTTCTGTTTTAAACTATCTGTTTTGAATATCTATTTGAGACAAGACCTCCCCAGATACATGATGTAAGTGATAGGTTTGGTTCATAATAGCAAGCATGCATCATCATGCATATTCTCACTAGGCTAACAAGAAGCGGCGGGCGGAGGCGCGGTAAGAGTGACAGTGTTCCCACACTAACTACCGTCTTGATATTACTGACTCATTTTACATAAACATGCAACTAATCATATTTATTTTACTTCAAAGTTTTTTTTCTGTAGTTGCTGTGTCATCATAAACACAAATAAGTCAGTAATATTAATGTTTATGTGTCGTTTTTTTTATTTATTTATGATTATTTTTTATGCTTATTTTATTTATGTGTATAATGTCTGATTTACTTATATGTGTAAATATTTGGCTTTGTGTGGTATTTGTAATAAATTGTATATAGTTTTGTAGTATATTTTATGCATTTTATGTTAAGTTTCAAAGACGGTAAGTTAGTGGGAATGTAGTTATGGCGCATTTCTCTGAACCTAGGGCTTGACATTCAGTAAAACCTATAATATCAAGAACATTATCAAAATGAATAGTTAAACGTTTGATAATAAAAAAAGGAATTTTAATAAAATAAAAAAATATTTTTTTTGGTGTGTTACCGAGTGTCAAGATTTTACTAGCTTTTCTTCCACCTATTCACAAAAAAGCAACTCTCTGAAACATGTTTAAATTGTTATGCTCACTGCAATGCTTCATTGAAACGGAGTTGAGGGAGTATTTTATATTATGCTTTAAAATGTTACACAGAAATCTTACACCAAACAACGTTTTACATTGAAAAACAAAAATAACTCATAAAAAAAGCTTTAAGTGGTTCACAAAACTTATACTTAGTTCTTCAAATTATGAGTATATCATTGCAATGTAGAAATGAATTATTATTTTATTCCTCTTAACAATATCGAAGAAAATACACAACTTAATTGTAACTACTATAAAAATAATCAATTTGTATTCAGTTAACACAACCAATACCTTATAACGTACATAAATAAATTTTTATTCAGTTCACACAACCAATACCTTAAAACTTCCATTTCGTTACTAATACTTTAAAATCGCTAGGTGGAGTCCGAAGAAGAGAGTGAGTCGAGCGTGATGTCATCAGCGACGGCGGTGTCGACGGACAGCGAGTTCGCGCGCGAGGAGTCCGTGCCGCCCCCCGCGCCCGCGCCCCCCGCCATCCTGGTCACGGCACCGCCCCCCGTGCCGCCCCCCGCGCCGCCACCCCCAGCCGCTGACTACCCGCTCAGCCGCACCAAGTCCGCCGGAGGACTCGCCACCGCCCGAGCACTAGAACTCAAACGCAAATACCTCCTCGGAGAACCCTCCCCGCCCACCGTCCGCAAATCAGACTCGACCTCCCAACTCGACACTAAACTCGAAAACTTCCGAACCAACATCACCGAATTTCAAAAAATGCTACATCCTGCACCCGTTAGCCCACCCAAACATAGCATGACGTTCCAAGTCGTATCCGACATGAAGGAACTCACGCCGGAAGTCATGAGAAATCTCTACGATGAGGCCAGCCATCAATTGCCGAGTTACGTGGAGTCCTATAATGATTATCGACAACTCATCACCGGAAAAACAAAATATATGAACGAGACACCTATGCACAAGATACAAGAGAAAAAGGAAACCGTTGACGTAGATACCGATTCCCTGTCTGAATCGTCACATACGCAAACCGTGCCGAACCGTTCGGTGCCGAGAGTCGAGGTGCACAACGAGGGAGGAGAACTCATACAATTAGATAGCTTAACAATAAAAAACAATAATCCTGATGTGTGTGAAGAATCAAATATACCGGAAACTGACAGTCTGACATATGTCAGTCATTTAAATGAGAAGGAAGATGAATCTTCTACTGTCACTCCGAGTTCCCGGCCTACCATGGTAGAAAATAATTCTGAAACCTCTGAAGCCTTAACGTTAGCTTCTCTCAAAACGGCTACGACCGAATTCGTTACAGATAAGTGCCACAATGTTATTGATGATCGTAAACTAAAATGTGACGATAAAGAGAATATAAACGTAAATGGTAAATTGGAAGATGCGGGAAAAGCTCAAGTTCAAGAAACCGTTGCTTTGTCAACCGTCGATAGTAATGTAAAATTAGATGATATATATCAGAAGCGAGAGCGAGCTGACTCTGTTCCTGAATTAAATAGAAACAAAAATACCGTTACTAAAATGAGTAAACATCCTTCTGCATCTACTATTAAAAGCAATGAGTCTGAATCATCTGAGTCTTGTCGAGAAAGCTATACAATGTCAACGATGGGCGGGGAGTTATCAGACTGGGGCATCGATAGCTGCCACGATGTTGACAGTGATTACAAGCGCGATAAGAACAAAAATAAAAAATCGAGAGCGTTCAGCGGCCCTAAAACAATTCACAATGCCAAAAATATAGCTGTTTTAGCACCTCATGTTTGCGGACGGTCAAGCCCCACACTATCTGTTAAATATTCCAATGCATCGGAACATTTTGAGTTTGCAGATGAGGGTGAAGAAGATCCGTTTTTGGCTAATCCTATCACACCAAAGAACAGCGGTTACATGGAACTGGTAGATGATGAATATAACGACTTCGCTGATAACTTTAATCGCCCCAGCAACTTTGTAGAAGCTGCTCAGGTTACTCCTAAAACTATAGGATACATGGAACTAGTGCAAGATGATATCTATTCGCCATCCA